>JBBPJT010000939.1:0-13035 GCA_038088895.1 Xerocomus potaroensis
CCCAAGGAACTTGACCAGGGAACTCCCTAGTCAAGTTCTCTTGGTGTTCTCCCTCTGGTAGGAGGCCCTAGCAAGATAGACTCAGTCTCACATATCTCCCTTTCCCCTATTCGCACTCATATTTTGGCCCCCTCTCCATAGATTTCCATCATTAGGCTTATTCAGGCCTAGTGTAGAAGTCAGAGGTGTTTCAGACCCCAAAAATGCTGTTCTCAGAATTGGTGTCCTCTTTGGCAACATTAGCAATGTTAGGTATGACAGCACTTGCTGTTTCAGGCTTCTTTTCATCTTTCTTATTATGGAAGGTGGCCAGATGCTCTGTGGAGCCACATTCCCAGCACTTGTGTGGGCCATGCTTGGATTTGCCCTGCTGATTTTCGCCCATACACCCTTTGCCCTTTCTGTTTGAGCCCCCAGATGATCCGACAGCCATAGCCTCATCGCAATCCTTATCTTTGTCTCCATGCAGTGGGTACTTCACCTTTTGGCGATCAGCTTCTTTGGCGATCACGGAAATCAGTGTGTCGGGGTCTAAAGTTTTAGACTCACTGAATAGACATGCTACTGTAAGTTGACTGGATGTGAAATTTGCAAGCGCATTAGGAAGTGATTTGATAATCGTAGATCTGTAGTCTTTTTCGTCAATTTCCACTCCGACAGCAGATAATTCTTCTCACTTAGTGCACAGGCCATCCAGGAACTGACATATGTCACCCTCTTTTGGCAACCTAGAGTCCAAAAACTGTGTACACAAATTGGTTTGCACATATGCCCCCTTTTGGGTATATTCTTTTACTATATTGGCCCACATCTCGGCAACTGACGATTGCCATTGGATCCTCAGCACAGTTAAGTCCAGGATACGCTGAGTAAGTAGGTGCTTGGCCATCTGCTCATCTTTGAGCCACTTTGTGTTCACCACATTTTGTTTGTCAGTCAACGGGGTAGTCTGAGAAGTGGGATTTGGGTTCACAGATTTGCCATCAAAGTGGCCCCATAATTCCTTAGCTTTAACAGCTACCTGGAATCTGAAAGTGAATATTGCCCAGTTGGTACCTTTTACATCAAGCTTAGGTATGTTTGTTGGCAAGGTATCAGTGGTAATTGTGGCTGTGGATATTTTGACAAAAACAGTAATTCCTGATCAATTGGCAGAGTCAGGGCTCATAACCTATGGGAATAAGCAACCTAAAAAGGAAGGAGTGCACTAGAGTAGATGATACTCAGTTGTGCGCAAGGCAAATGGACTATGTATATTCATCTAGAGTAGATGATACTACAACTAGGTTAGCATAAGTGTTTATAAGATAAATGACAAAGAACATACCTCAGTTGCATGCAAGGCAAACAGACTAAGGTGTTACTGTATGATATAAGTGCTTAAATATCAAAGAATTTAACTACCAGGCACTGATGTACACTCAGTAACAAGGATATGAAACTAGCTATCAATCAAAGGATCAGTCACAAGATGTATGGAGCAATCAATCAATTTAGAGTTGTGTTACTACAAGGTATCATGTGCTGATTTACATCACACAGTCAAGTATGTGTGCCTCGGTTGAGTCCAAAATGGATGTGGCTGCGTGCACACTTGGTAATCCAACATTTCTGATTGCTCAGTGACTTGCTGACCAAGAAACCCAGGTCTGTCATTCTTTACTGTTCTATCATGGGACATGTCCTTTTCTACCTGAAACAATACCTACTGTTTGTCCATCCACTTTAATATTAAGATTATTTAAGCAAGACCTCTGAAGAGAAGCATCCATCTGACAGGGATTACACTACTTAGCACTCAAAGAGAGGCCTTATAATGTGGTATGATTCAAAAGTACCAAAACTAGGGATACATAGTGTCTATGCTACAGTTTATATACTATACAGATGCTGTGTACATGGTCTGTGCATTAGTTCTTAAATATTCTGTGACATTCTGAGAGTAAGTGAAGAAGTGAAAGGTGAAAGGGTGAAAAAAGAAAGAAGTGAAGAAAACCTTTTATTACCCCCTTTTCAAGATTTGATATCTGCAACGAATGACTAAATGCAGAATTTCCAGGCTTGGAGGTGACCCTCTCTTAAGCAGGCGAGTTGTTACAAGGAGGCATAGGGGAGGTAGGTTGGCGATAGGCACCACACATAGTCCTTTGCTATATGCACTCGGTGAACGCAATGTCCATAGACATGCTATTTGTTGCTGGCCCTACTATTTGATGGCACAATGGGAACGCCACATGCTGAAATCTCTGCTAGTTGCAGTCCAAGATCTGCTATCGATATCATAGAAATCAATCTAGATTGGGGGAATGATGCAAGAAGAAGAAGAAGCAATTGAAGAGGTAATAGAATTACAGAATGAAATGAAATCAGGGTCCTTGAATAAAGGGGAAGACGAAGGAGGAGGAATTCTTAAACAAATTGGACAAATACAATTGGGATCTTTTTCCCGAGATATTTTTGGCAAGGCAACTACTATTCCATCTTTTTTATGTTGTAGTTGCATCTTGGTTTGAGGTCACGGGGTGATGGGATGCCTCTTATGAAAGTCTTTGACTGCATCCTTAGCATTAGCCAATTCATTTGCTGACTTCCATTCCCGTTCTTCCCAGGGAAAACCTTTCCAATGCACAAAGTACTCTATTTTCCCTTGTCATTTGTGGGAGTTAACAATATATTTGATTTCCTGTTCAGGAATACCGCTAACTAAAGTAGGAGGAGGTGGGGTGATCTTTTGTGAAGGAAATTCACCCTTCCAGTATGGCCATAACAGGCACTCATTAAACACCAGGTGGATTCCTTTCCATGTCCGTTCCAATTTCAGCTTGTAGGCCAATTTGCCAATCTGTTCAATGATCTTAAAGGGGCTGTATTGCTTATCATCAAGCTTTTTTGACGGATGTTCAGATCTAATGTTTGTGGCTTCTACCAACACTAGATTGCCAGGTTTATATTTTGGTTTATCCACGACTGAAAGGTCGTGGAAGTGTTTCATATCCCTTGTGGTGAACTCTAAAGCTGATTTGGTTTCTGCGTGGGATTCCTTTATCTTTGCTGTGAATTCCCTGGCTGATTCATTTACAACCTTCTTTTGCCAGTCAATCCTAATTGTAGGATTATGTCCATAATTAAGTACAAATGGACTATGACCAATGGCAGAACTTGTCTTTTGGTTGTGTGAGAATTCTGCAAGGGATAACCAATCAGCCCAGTCATTTTGATGGTGATTGGTATGGATTCGCAGGTATTGTTCAATTTCTGCATTGAACTGCTCAGCTTGACCATTAGTTTGCAGATGGTATGCCATGGACAGGTTTGCTTCAATCTGCAGAAGCAAATATAGATCTTGCATAAAGGATGACATGAATTGTGTCCCTCGATTGGAGATCACCTTATTTGGAGTACCATGTAATTTGAAGACGTGGTCACAGTATATGGTGGCAACACCCAAAGCTGTAATATTGCTTTGGATGGGGAAGACATGGATCATCTTGGAAAAGCAATCTATGATGGTCAAGATCACATCTTTTCCATTGGACTCTGGTAGTGGTCTGATGATGTCAATAGAGATTTCCTCCCAAGGATAGGAGGGGATGGCATTGGGATTGAGTGATGTGGTTTTTGTTTGCCTCTTGGCTTTTACTTTTTGGCATATGTCACAGCTGAGTATGTACTTGTGGACATCATTGTACATTGAGGGCCAATAATACTTGTCCCTGATAAGATCTCGGGTTTGGCAATACCTGGGATGTCTGGCAAGGGGATGATCATGATTTTCTTTTAAGATTCGCTCGCATAATGCAGGAACCTTAGGTACATATATTTTATCTTTGAAATAGATAATATTGTCGTTACGAGTCCAGCTTTCTTTTTTGTCTTCAAAAGCTTTTCGAACTGAACGTTCTACTTTACTCTGACTACATTCTATTTCTTCAGATATGGAAAGAGTAGAGGATGAACTTGTCACCGGCGAGGCATCAGTGGGTGAGAGAGGTTTCTCTAAGTCAGACGATAAACTTGTTAGTGTAGGGCACAAAGCAGCCACCTTTACCATTGGGAGAAGTTTGTCTGATCGGAAAAGATTGGCAGGAAGAAGGGTTTGAGCTTTATTGTTGAGCTCTACCCCCTTTTCAAAGTCTGACCTCCTGGACAGAGGATCAGCAGGACTTGTTTTACCACTTCAATGCATAAGCACAAAGTGGTATTCTTGTAATATTTGGAACCATCTGGCTTGACAACGAGAAAGGTCCTGAGGTTTCTTAAAGAATTCGAGGTTTTTGTGGTCCATGAGAACCTCGAACTCATGGGCAGCACCTAAAAGGTAATGCCACCATTTCTTGAGGGCAAAAATGATAGCTAACATTTCCAAGTCCATGGCATGATAATTGCGCTCCATGTCATTGAGGGACTTGGAAATATAGGCAATCAGACGCCAGATATTGTCTTGTTTTTGGGAAAGGACTGCACCAATCCTGATACCAGATCTGTCAGTTTCAATTCAGAATGGGTCTTCGTCATTAGACATGGCCAGAGACGGGGTGGAGGTTAGGATGTTTTTCAAGGAAATGAAAGTGGCCTGACATTCGTCAGTCCACTCCCAATCCTTTTTTTTGGAAGTGAGGGTGTTTAGGGGTTGTGTGACTTTTGCAAAGTCTTGCACGAATCTTCAATAAAAGTTGAGGAATTCTAGGAAACCTCAGAGTTCTTTTCTTGTCAAAGGGATTGGCTAATCACGCACAGCAGTGACTTTGCTGGGATCCATTCAAACTTCCTTGTGCGAAACGATCAGCCCAAGATATTCAGTTTCTGCTGCATCAAAATCGCATTTTTCGTGTTTTAGGAATAACTTGTGTTCCCAGAGAATTTGTAACACTTCTCATACAATACAATGGTGTTCTTCCAGATCAATCGAGAATATCATTATATCATCTATGTAGACAATTACTTTTCCCTGATCTACTAGGTCCTTAAAAATGGCGTTCATCATCATTTGAAAAGTCACCAGGGAATTAGTAAGTCCAAAGAATATTACTAGAGGTTCGAATAGGCCATGATTTGTATGAAATGCTGCCTTCCATTCATCACCTTCTTTCATTTGGATGTTATTATATCCCCATCGTATGTCAAGCTTGGTGAAATATTTGGCATTCTTAAGCTTGTCAACTAATTCTGTTACAGTTTTCTATGTATGCTGTCGTTTTCCTTTTTCCTGCTTACATCATCTGCTACTTCTTTGGACACTATCTTCCTTCTAGGCTTAGTCATTCGTTGGCTACATCATGTCCCCATCTCTCTCATGCTTTACCCTTGACCCTTTCCCAATGTTCTACTTTTAGCTGATACACAGCATGGTCCGTTCGCCAATGGGACAGTATATATACATAGCACAATGTACTAGTAAGACTAAGCTAGTTCTATGCAATCAACATAGTTTCCTAGTCTCCAGGTCCACTCCTAAGGTCTTCCACTAAAGACTAGGAGTTCCCTTCTACTCTGAATCAATGCCAACTATGACCCACATAACAAAAGAACTAGCTTCTCACTAGTTGAGAGCTATCCATGCTCTAACCATTCCACCAAGATATTTTCCTCCTCCCAAGCCGACTGACTCTACCATGTCTGCAGAAGACAATGAAAAGCTCTATCAGGAAGATCGTGTACCATCTCCCCTTGTACAACAACTTTTTCCTCCCATCCCAGATATCATGAACAACCCAAATGCTCCCAGCGATGTTATTCCCGCCGTACTCCCTGTGCTCCCTCCCTTACCAGCAGAATCAAAAGCTGGTCTTCTGAAGGCTTTCTCTAGCGAAACAAAATATGCCATCCATTGGGGGCAGGCTATGGCTGCCTACTTTAAACTGAATCCCCACCATTATGAGTATGACAGACTGAAGATCCTCATCACTTTGAGCAAGTTGACAAAAGGACGAGGCATTCCTTTTGCAGAAAAATGGTACCACCATCTGAACAATGAAGCCATTCCCGATGAAGAAAAAACTTATGAATTGATGATGAGCGATTTCAATAAAACATTCTATCCATATAACTTTAAGGAAGAAGCTCGTTGAAAGTTGTTAGCAACATGACAGAATCTATGCGACCGCAACAAGGGATTTCAGAACTACCTTACTGATTTCCAATTGTATGCAGAACAAAGCGGCATGACTGACCAAAATACTTTAATTGATGCCTTTGCAGCAGGCCTGGACCTCCAGATTAGCCAGATAATCCTTTCCATGGGAACCCTCCCTGACATGCTGACCAAATGAGTCACCACCACAGCCAAATTCCATGCCCAACAGTAGCAGATCAGAGCTATCCATGTTGGAGGATCTCTCTAGTTGGGACTTGGAAGAACTCAAGACCTGAACGCTATGGAGGTAGATTTCATCACCATGACCCCTGCCAATTGTGCAAAACACCTCTGTGAAAATAGGTGTTTTACTTGCCATCGGGTGGGCTGCTGAGCAAGCAACCACCAAGGGCAAAGACAAAGAACCACTCCTCGTCCTACCAACCTGTTCTGCTTCCACAACCCTTTTTCCCCCTCCTTGTCCAACAACATCACTAGTGGGTCAAACCCCCGGCCCACTCCTCAACCGACTCCAATTCGAGCAGTCCACGTCGAAGCAGAGCCTTCCCCTCTTGACCAGTATATTAATCAGCTCATAGAACATGGAACAATGGCAGAACAGATTCGTGTGGTGTTGACCACCTGTTATGAAGGAAATAACAAAACAGAAGAAGCAGCCCAAGTAGAGTTAGCCATCACAAGAGGAAAGGATTTTTAAAACAGGAGAAACTGAAGTCAACTGCTTCTCTCCCTATTGACATCATAGCAACTGTACATCAGACTGGAACAAATGAATCATCCATGCGTCTTCCTTTGAAATTGTACAGCTCGATGACAACAGTCAACACGAAAGCCCTGGTAGACAGCAGAGCCACCAGAAGTTTTATCAATGAAACCTTTGCATGACAAAACAGCTTCCCTTTCGAAAAACTTATGACACCCTGGATTGCCCGAAATGTGGATGGGACAATCAATCAAAGTAGTATCGTCAAATACAGAGTATCTCTTGCCATGCAAATAGGAATGCAGGTATATCCTTGGACATTCTTAGTCCTAGCATTAGGAAAAGAACAGGTGATTCTGGGGTTACCTTGGCTTAGGAAATTGAACCCCAGTATCAACTGGACAACAGGCGCTATTGCCCTCCCAGATACAACTGTACAGTATCTCACCACAAATGTTGATCAGAAAATCGGAAAACAGTGGAAGAAACATTTTGTCAATACAGAACAAGTACAAAAAGTTACTCTTGCCACGACTCTTGCCCAACAAACTGAACCAAAAGACGTCAAAATTCCCCCGAAGTTTTGCACGTATGCCAACATATTTGCCACACCCCAACCTAGACAACTTCCTCTCTCACGTCCTTTCAATCATGCCATCACTCTAACACCAACCTTCGTCCCTCGCATAGCCAAGACTTACCATCTAACCCCTGCTGAACAGACCGCCTGCCACACCTTTCTTGATGAGAACTTATGAGCTGGAAGGATCACCCCGTCTAAATCACCACAAGCATTGTTACGCGGTTCGTAATTCCCGTGGAAGATAAGGGATCGAAGAACCTCTAGTCGCGTTAGAGACCTTAGAGGTGGACCTGGAAACTAGGGAACTACGTTGATTGCGTAGATCTAGCTTACTTCTACAAGTACATGTCGCAGAGTATTTAAGTAAGTCCCTATAGCGCACGGACCAAGCTATACAGAGCTAAACTAGGAAGGTTGGGGTAGGGCTAAGGGTCTGTCGTGGGAATAGTGGGGACACGAGGTGGTCAACAAAGACTAAGCCTAGAATGGGAAAAGCGTCCAAGGAAGTATGACGTAAGCAGAGAAATGAAGCACAAGAACGAAAAAGGAGTAAAACCGTAACAAGCATCCCCCTTCTTCTTCATACAAAAGAAAACCAGGGATCTACAACCATGTCAAGATTACTGTTACCTAAATGAACATACCGTCAAAAATGCATATCCTCTTCCTTGTATCTCCTCACTTATCAATCAATTAAAGGAGTCCACCATCTTTACAAAGTTCAACATGTGATGGGGATATAACAACATGCTCATTCACCCTGAAGATCACTGGAAGGCCGCTTTCATCACCCTCTTTGGGCTTTTCAAACTGATAGTAATGTTTTTTGGGCTCTGTAATTCTCCTGCAACCTTCCAAGCCATGATAAACCACATTTTCCATGACTACCTCACCAAAGGATGGCTTATCATCTATATGGATGACATCCTTATACATTCTTCCAACCTAACACTCCATCATCACCGCATGGGTCTCATACTGGACCGACTCCAAGCTCACTCCCTCTATCCAAAACTCACAAAGTGCATGTTCAATGCCATGGAAATCAAGTACTTGGGCATGATCATTGCACATCATAATGTGCACATGGACCCAATTAAACTCTCCGCAATCAAGCAATGGGCTCTTCCTCAATCGGTCAAAGGAGTTCATTCCTTCCTTGGGTTCTGTAATTTTTACCGGAAGTTTATCCCAAACTTTTCCCTTCTTGCAGCCCTACTCCATCTCCTCACAAAAAAGAATCATCCCTGGCTGTGGGACGAAGCATGTATGAACACTTTCGAAACACTAAAAACGGCTTTCACCTCCACCCCTGTGTTACTCCTCCCTGATCTCCACAAACCGTTTGTGGTCATGTCTGACACTTCTCTTATTGCAACTGGGGGCGTACTTATGCAGTGTGATGACAACAGTGATCTGCACCCCTGTAGTTATCTCTCCCGAACCCTCACCCCACAAAAGCAGAACTACGACATTTATGATCGCAAGCTCTTGGCCGTCATCCACGCCCTCACTGAATGGTGTCATTACCTACAAGGCACAGGCCATCCTGTTGAGGTTTACACCGATCACAAAAATCTTTCCTATTTTTGTCAACCACAACATCTCTCCCACCACCAAGCCCACTGGATGCACCTCCTTCAAGACTTCGATCTGAAGTTTGTTGTTCACCCTGGGACCACCATGGGCCCTGCTGACGCACTCTCCTGCATGGCTGATGTTAACACGTCCACTGACAATGCTGATGTTGTCCTCCTTTCCCCCAACCTCTTTCTTGCCCGGATCAATGCTTCCCTCCTCTCTACCATCTGTGCCTCCTCCCTCCTTGACCCCCTTGTCCTTTCTGCCCGTTCCCATCTACAATGTGGCGTCCCTCTGTTTTCCTGCTCTTCCATCCTTGACTGGTCCTACTCTCCCACTGATGGTTGCCTGTACTATCGTTGCTGGCTCTACATCCCTCCTTCCGCCCGTTCTTCCCTCATTTCCTCAATCCATTCCTCTCCTGCTGGTGGTCACAGTGGGATTTTCCGCACACTCTCTCTGTTATAGCGTGACTACTAGTGGCCCACCATGGCCTCTTTTGTCCACCGATTTGTCCTTGGTTGCCCTCTCTGCCAGTCCAGCAAGGTCAATACCCACCCCACCATTCCACCTCTCTCTTCCCTTGCTTCTTCCTTGACGTGCCTCTTCCAACAAATCTCTGTCAACCTAGTTTCCGGTTTTCCCCTGGTTGGCTCTTTTGACTCTGTCTTGGTTGTGGTCAACCATGGGCTTAGTAAGGGGGTGTTTTTCATCCCTTGCTTGAAATCAAGTGATGCTGCTGATATCGCACATCTCTTTTTTACCTATGTTTTCCCACACGTTGGTCTACATGACAGAATGATCTCAGATAGGGGACCACAATTTGCCTCTGCTTTTGCATGCAAACTTGCCCATCTTCTCCAATACAATGTCGCCCTCTTCTCAGCATACCACCCCCAAACTGATGGTGAAACTAAATGAGTGAATCAGGAGTTGGAGACCTACCCCTGTCTCTTTTGTCAGAACAATCTGTCAACTTGGGTTGACCTCCTCCCTATGGCTCAGTTTGTTCACAATTCATCCACCCACTCGACAACGAAGACAATCCCTTTCCTACTCATGCTTGGGTATGAACCACATGCTTATCCCCCTTTGGGAAAGACCTTTCTCCCATCCCTGACTGAGTGACTTACACTACTGGATAAGGCCAGGGAAGAAGCCCTCCATGCTCATCAGCTGGCGCAACAACATATGAGGGAATGGGTGAGAAGTAAGTTCCAACTGTGGCAGGTGGGTGATAAGGTGTGGTTAGAAGCCAAGAACCTCTGTTGAAGTTCCCCTTGGTGGAAATTAAACCCCTTACGAGAAGGACTGTTTGAAATCTCTCAGGTAATTTCTCCTGTGGCATATCAGTTACACCTTCCTAAAATGTGGAAAATTCACAAAGTCTTCCATGCTTCCCTTCTAACCCCATATCATGAGACTGCCAAATATGGAAAACCTATCCTCCACCCTCCAGCACTAGAAGTCGAATGTGAAGAAGCATGGGAGATAGAACAGATTTTATGTCACAGCAGAGGAAAGAAGAACCAAAAATTCCTCATCAAATGGAAGGGCTATTCTTGGGCCAAAAACACCTGGGAACCAGAATGGAACTTGCGAGGAGCATGGACCACTCTTCTTGCTTATAAACGAGAGCAGACACTGGATTGACAGGTCATTCTCCCCATTGTCCAAACGTCCAAACATCATGCCTCCTCTTTGCAACACATCCCCTTGCCCTACCACGTCCACTCACCTTGTCCCCACCATTTTTCCCATCCGTCTCAATTTCCTCCCAGATATTGCTCGCTCGCTTGTTTTCTCCTCCATTTTGCAAGATGCCCCATTGCTGGCAAGAGCGATGGAATCTTGGTTAATGGACCATGCACTCAAAGATACCTGCCAAGTGTACCTCACCTTAGCCACATTGAGAGTCGTTTTCGCAAGTGCTACTCTGTTACGGTCTTGCCTGCACCTGCCTGCAAGGCATCGACACCATCCAAAGGTCTTGAAGGGCAAACAGCTGGGATCAGACACGATGGGAAAAGGACAAGAGAAGAGGATAGATTGCAAGACAAGAATGCCTTATGCTAGGCAAGGTACAGGTAGGGGCCGTGGTTAAAGATGAACGTAAGGTTCAACTGCTCTAAGTACTACCTTTATATACCTACTAGGGATGCGCACAGACCATGTTACCTAATGTGCTACTACTGGCAATACCCTATACCCTGAGTAAGCCCTAAACCCTAGAAGCAAGAAGCACACCTCGTGGGGGATAAGAAGGAAGCCACGAGGACCAAAGAAGCACGGCCATACCTGCCGTGTGGGAAGAACTATTCTAAGTACAGATCAGGGTCAAGGGTACACCCGATCGAGAAGGAAGTCCATGTTGGGCAACCGTGCGCCGACGCGTAAGCATAACGGATATCGGATGATGATCCGATATCAAAGGGGTATTGGCTATCGGATCTCGATCCGATGCCAGGGATCTAATCATAATGGTCCGACCTTAGCGTAGCGGCTAATCGGATGGGGAAAGTCATAGGTGAAGGGATTGACGACTGTAGGTGATACAGGGTAGTCGTAAGGAAGTCGAATCGAGTATTCGTCGTACGTTCGTTCACTAACATAGACGTCAAGGGTAGTTTCAACGGTAAACCCCATTGCTAGCTTTTAGCGCAAGTAGGTTTTCACTTAAAACCGTAACATACTCCAACTGACCACTCTCCTCTCCTTGTAGCTCAGGGAGCAACCTGTTTGTCACATGCATAAGGGCAAACGTTAGAATTACTCTATCGTTTAGGGTTTGGTTACATCCTAAATGATATGCCCTTTGAACTCATCGGTCCTATCATCCGCCCCTTCTTGTGTGCCATGCATCCCACCACATGGTACACATATCTCCAAGCACAAGAGAGGCCAGTCAGAATATCTACTGTCAACGTATTTCCTCCCAAACCTCTGGCTCTTGCAGAATCTCCCCCTCCCTTGATTCCTCTCCCAACAGATGAGACGTTGTCCTCCCCAACGACTACTACCACCCTGATGCCTGGGGCATATCATTCCACGTTGCCATCCACTCCATCACCACCAACAACCAATGACTCTCCTCTCCCTGTGCTGATTCCTTCATCTCTTCCTACCATCCCTTATAACTGAGAGACTCCTTCTCCTCTCAACCAATCTGTTCTCTGCCAATCGAGGAAGAAGAAGGGGAAGAAAAAGCAGATCATCCAAACACCATACGGCTTACCCTCTTCTCCTGCTTATAATCTCTGATCATCCATGAAGGGCCCGTCTGTCCCCCATCCCTTATCACACCCTTCCTCTTCCCCCTCACTGCACACCTCCTCTTCTGCCATTGACCCATTCTCTATTTGCGAATGATGTGGGGAAAAAGACACCCATTTAGGAATCTGGTGTCCCACACACCAATGCCCCTCCTGCACAGCATACGCCCCTGGTCACCTCCTTGCCAATTGCCCTGCCAGTATATGCCTGTACTGCACAAAGTCACACTGGGGGCTTGTCTGCCCACTCTATCGCTGCTGCCCCAACAGATGTCATGAGTATCACTCCCTCATATGGGGGAAACTCTGTCCACAAAGGGTGCATGCCCAATATCTACAGGAGGAAGAAAAGATTTTACACAACAATCTGGATGATTACATGTATATCGACAAGGAATGAGGGATAAGGGAAAGAAAGGTTCAGGTGAACTTTCATCTACTAAGGAGCTCTTGTTACAGTTTTCTACATATTGTTACAGTTTTACGATGGACACCCGATTGTTCGCCTTAACATCGGGGTCCTTAGTCTAACGGTTCATTTCCTTTACCTTATCCCCGCCCCTCTATGGTATACGATTAGATTTCCCCTTCGTCTCTGTGTTCCCGGCCTTAGGATAACGCTTGTCTCCTAGGTCGTTTGTATTACCTTACGTGTACGGTACACGTGTTCGCCATGAGGCTTCTCTGCTTCTGCCTCATGGCCATTCCTGTTACTAAGCTTACCTCGTGTTACGCCCAGGGCTAAGGGCGTTTCCCCATTAGGTCAACCCTTGCACCAGGGTTGAGGGTTTCCTTTACATAG
>JBBPJT010000940.1:0-13026 GCA_038088895.1 Xerocomus potaroensis
ACAGCTGTCCCTCAATGGCATGGGAACCAAATCACATGACCAAACCTTCATTGGACAGGGAAGAGTAAGGGCTATCAATGACCCTGCAAGCATGTTACCTAATTCCTTCTCACACTCTCACAAAAATTAAATGTTTCCAAAATGACCCAACATCGGGACACTTTTTTGAGCCACTGTATGTGTGTAGTATTACAAACAACCTAAGGCAATGGTGGAATAGGTTAGCAATGGAACAAGACATTATAAAGGACATTTATTTGTTATACTGGGGAGAGGGAGGGGATAAGTGAAACGAAGTGAAAGTACACCGGGCAGTAGTCGAGCCGATGTAAGGATATGGGATATACGCACAAGGCAAATAGATCAAGCCTGTGGTGGATGAAGTGAGAGAGAATGAAACTTAAAGTCAGACACTTGTATAACCAGGTGACAAGACCCTTATGGTTCAAGTGAACAAGACTGGGGAGTCTTGGTCGCTCAGACCTTCGGGTATTTATATTCCAAGGATCCGCGCACGGACCAAGCTATGCTACATTTACATAGAGTTTGAATCAACAAGAGAGTATTACGCTATTGGCTACACTATTAATATACTAATACATGAGTAAGCGAATGATAAGAGTGAGTTATGCCATTGGCTAATGAGCGTTATTTGAAATAGAGCGAGTCATGCTAAGTAATCTGCAGCACTAAGCAACTAATGCTATTGGTTGAAGGATTGAGTATTACCAATCCTCGGCATGAGTTGATACTGCCATTGGATGAGAGCTCCATGGCTGAGTAATGCGCAGCATGAGTTTCAAATAAGCTGAGTAATGCACAGCCGAGTGATAATCACTATTGGCCGATAGGCATTGTTACGTAGCGAGCCAATAACTTCGAATGGCAGCGACTACGAGGGCGACAACAAGATAGACAGCGAGGGTGAAGACTACAAGCGAAGAGAGGACAGACAACACGACGTCCACTAGGATGGTCGTGAGAATGAGGACAGCGATTGTGATGATCGTGGTGATGAATAGATGGATCCGTCAAGGGCACTTGCCGGGATGACGGAGGAGCGATGACGAGGGAATCCTCAGGGCACGGCGGCGGAGTGAGGATGGAGCCACAAGAAGTTACTAGCCCACACTTTAGGCAGGTAACGATGAGATTAAGCTTAGGGCTATGACATGGAAGTGCTGTACTACTTATACTACCAGCCATGGCGCACAGACCATGCTGACTAAGCACTACATATGGAAAGCCCTCAACCCTGGTGCGAGGGTTGACCTATAAACGGGAATGCCCAAGACCCTGGGCATAACACGAGGTAAGCTATAACAGGAACAGCCATGAGGCAGAAGCAAAGAAGGCCTCATGGCAAACGCGTATGTCGTACACGTGTGATAATACAATCAACCTAGGAGTCAAGCATTATCCTAAGGTCAGGAACACAGAGAGAATGGGAAATCTAATCGTATACCGTAGGAAGGGGCGGGGATAAGGTAAAGGAAATGAACCGTTAGACTAAGGACCCTGATGTTAAGGCAAACAAAGGGCGTCCTGTCGTAAAACTGTAACAGGCATGACAACTGAGTCATCAGGAGTCAGAATATAAGAATAGCCCATAGGGGCCGAAGAAGGCTCCTGAGTCATTCCACAGCCTTGCTAAATGGAGATGAAGGAGTCAAGATGAGTCAATTGCCTAAAAGGGCTGTATAGCCTTCACATGACCTGCAGAGATAGAAGTTCTGAATAAGAAGGGTCATGTGACATGGATCACAATTAGATTATATCACATGATTACCACTGATAAGATCAAAAGGGAAATGAAAGATAAGTGATTACTTAGCTTTACCATTTGGGCTTCATGTCGTATGTGTACACTTCATGTAATGGCAGGGTTCTCCCAAGGAATACAACCATGACCTGCCTCTTGTATGGCAGTAGGGTTCCCTGGAGAATACATCCATGTTCCGTTAGACTTCGTTAGTCATTAGTAGTTGTTAGGCGATTAGTATCGAACATATGGGACTTTCCCTTATAGCGATGAGAATAGCTTAGTAAGCGCATTATATGGCATTTTATGACAATTTTTGTAACAATAAGGGTTAAGGAAGTGAACCCATTAGACTAGAGACCCCATTGCTAGACCAAGTATAGGGCATCTCATAAAAAACCATAACAGAACCCCATTGCTACCCTTGAGGTCACTAGACCTCAAAATCATCAAGACTCATCTCCATCTATGGCGGCATGCTGTAACAAGGAGGACATTCCATCATCTTAGATAATAGCCACAACAGTGTGGTTGGGTTGGTGAAGAGAGATGAGCAAGTGAGAGCAAGATGATAATCTAAGATGGCAACAGTGACAGGAGAGATTTCAGTAGAAGGAACAGGGGAAGGATGATCCTCAGAGACAGGAGAATAGGATGGATGAGAGACATCAAGGATGGCATAGGAAAGGGGATTCTTGGGAGCAGGAGGACATACCCAGCCATTATAAACCATCTAGAGGGCATCCAGGGTGAAGAGGAAACAAGCCCACCAAAGTTCCATGCAGTGAGGACAGCTCCTGATCCAGAAGAGCTAATTATGATAACAAATGTGGGAAACAATAAAGAAGTCATAAGGGTTCAAATCATGAAGGGGGATGAAAGGGGGTATATTGATGGGGGCAGGGGTGAGATGATGGCAAGAGGGGTGGTTAGCAGGGAAGGTGTTGAGGGGATGCATGTGGGTGGTGGAGAGAGTGGCAGTGAGGAGTTGTTAATGAAAGACCCAAGCTTTTATGCTTGGTATGAGCATGGGTATGGAAGAACAAAAAGGGGAATCAACAGAAAGAAGCTGGGCAAAGCAGAAGTAGAAGGAAGTGGAATGGAAAAAATGACAAGAAGACAGGAAAGTGGAGAGCCATAGAAGAGAAGCATAACCATGGGAGAATCCCACAAAGCAAAATGGGGGAGGAGTGGGGTAAGGTGATAGTTTAGGCTCATGTAGAAGATGGGCAGTAGGGCAGGGAAGGAGACAGAGGAGGGGAGGACAGAGGAAGAGGAAGAAAAGACAGGGGAAGGGACACCAAGAATGTGAAGAGAGGGTAGTGGGGAAAGGGCAGGAGAAGAGGTGGGCAATAGAGAGAAAGTAAAAAGGAGAAAGGCATGACAACAGTTGGCAGTGGAAAGTGAAGGGGGGAATCCATGAGGTAGGCTGAAAAATGATTGGCAGGGAAAGGATCAGAAGGAAAGATGGGAGAGGAAAAAAGGGGGGGAGGTGGAGAGAGAGAGAGCAGAGGAGAAGAAGAGTGGGGGAAAGGAGGAAGAGGAACAGTGGCAGTATGGAGAAGTGTGGAAAGAGGAGAAGAAGGGCAAAGAGAAGGAAAAACTGGGGGGGAGAGAGCAAGGAAGGCATCACTGGGGACATCATCAGCCCAGGAGGATGGAGGGAAAACTGGGTGAAAAACAGGAGAGAAAGAAGCAGAAGGAGGAAAAGGGGCAGCAACAGTGGGAGGCAGGGAAATAGGAATAGGGGAAAGAGAGGCAACCAAGGGAGGAGTAGAAAGAGGAGGGAAAGGTTTATCAAGAAGAGAAGGAGAGGAAGAAGGGAGAGTGGCCATAGGAAGGGAACAGAGAAAGTCCACAGCAGGAGGAGAGATGTGAGGGCAAGTGCAACCAATATCACATGCACAGGTGAGGGCACAGGCAAGGCAAGAAGAATGGAAAAGGGGAGGAGTGGAGGAGGGAATGGAGGATGCTGGAGTGGAGAGGAAGGTATCATCTTTGTACAAGTTGAGGCAAAAGATAAAGAGGGACAAGCAAGATGAGGAGGGAGAAGGCAAGGGGAGTGAGAGAGGAGCATCCTTAAGAATACAAGGGAGATAAAGAGAAGAGGGATCTGGTAAGGGGAGAGAGGAGGAAGGGCCATGATGAATAAGGACCTGAAAGATGAGTTTGGGGGAGAGGGGAAGATCAGGAAGGTCACACTGGACTCCCTGATCTGCAAAGAGATGAGCAGGGGAGGAAGGCAAAGAGGAGTCAATGGACACAGGAGGATTGGAGCATTGAAAGGAAGGAGAGAGCAGGAAGAGGGAAAGGAAATGGGCCCATTGTTGCTGATGGTGCTTAGTCATGATGGCCAGTTGTTCTTGTGGGAATACACAAAGGGATGAAGATAAGAGAATAGATTTCATCCTTTGAGGGAATGATCTTGGAAGAAAGGGGGGAGGAGGACAAGGCACATACATCAACATCCATGACATTAGGATCAAAAGTGGTTTCCATCCACTGGGGAAGAGTGGCAGAAGATTGAGTCAAACCCAGAGTTTCACCAGAGTGGAAAGCCTTGATTCATTGTTGTTGAGTATGGAATTGAATGGCTACAGTTAACCATTCATCCAATGTTGTTGGTGAGGTCCCTATGGAGAGGATCATTCGACTAATCAGTGAGTCTAACCCTCCAGTGAAGGCATTGATTAATATGTTCTGATCAGTGATCTCACTTCATGCCACATGCAACTGAAAGTTGGCTAGATAGTTCTGGAATCCTTCTTCTTTATCCCACAAATTTTGCTGAGTTTCAAGCATTTGTCATCTGGCTTTCTCCTTATAATTGAACAGATAGAAAGTCTTCCCAAAGTCTTTCATCATAACATCATAGGTTTTTTCTTTGTCAGGGATCTCCCTGTTGTTGAGGTGATGGTACCATTTTTCTGTGAAAGGGATTCCTTTTCCCATCATTATTTTACTCAAGGTGATGAGGAGTTTGGGTTTGTTGCAATTGTAATATTGTGTGTTGATTGTAAAGTACACTGTCATGGAGAGGGCTCACTGGATGGCCTGACCAGATTCCCCTGAAAAGGCTTTGGGGAGACCTGCCATCAATTCTTCTGTCATGGAGATTGGAAGAAAAGCAGGTGGTTGAAACCATAATGGAGGAGTGGGGACAACAATTACTAGGGGAGTAAAAGTGGATGGGACATCTGGCAAATCATAAAGGGGAGGGAGTTGTTTGATATCTTCCATTGGAGGTTTGATTGTGGTAATATCAGGTAGATGAAAAGAAAGAGGTTGAGGGGCTGTGAATGGATAGGTTTGGTATGTTGGGGGAGGAGGTTCAATGTTGATCAGGATTTGGGGGGTTGAGTGGAAGTCCTCTTCTTCACTCTCACTTTCCTCTGGTTGGTTAGTAGATTCAGGGTTAGTAGATTCAGTTAGCCCCATATTCCTTCATAGGGCACATAGTCAAGAGCTCACCATAAGTGGGGACAGTTCTATCAGTTGATAAACTTGGGGTCCTTCCATTGAAGGAGGAGTTGGTGGACATGGTTGGCTGACTTTTGCCAACAATTGAGTGAGATGGGGAGTGGATGATCCAGGCATTGGGGAAGGTGTTGCAGTAGTTGGAGAGTGTCAAATAGGGAAAGAGCTAGTAGGTGATGGTTGATCATACAACAACTACTGTGGGGATCTGGAATAGGGGCTGGTATTTCCTAAGGAACCAGCATGTTGAGGAAAAGAACTGGAATCCTGCTTGGGGAGAGTTTGGTGATGAGGGAACATGATGGGAATGCTTTAGTTGGATAACTAGCAATAGGGAAAAGCTGAATATTTTGTTACATTGTGAGCCAATAACCCTTGTTACAACTGGTGACAACAATAAGTGTTACAACACCACTACTTTATTTCGCCAAAATGTACACTTTCTTATGCTACATTTAGCTATCTTCACTATCCTTATCTTTTCTTCAACACTTCACACTTCTTTTGACTTTAGCTGGCTAGACTTGGTACCAACAACTTTTTTAGATCACTCCAAACACTAGGATGCACAGCACCAACCACAGTAAAGTCTGTGCATAGTAGAACTATCATATAAATAAGTAGGATCATATACCAGACACTTCAGCCTAATCCATTTGTACTTATGTTGGCATTCAGTCTCCTAGACTTGAGCTGCAGAGTATTAAGGACAAGTCTCATCCTATTTTTGTCTTGTTTATCCCTCCTCTACTCTATCTCTTGCCAGTCTTGGTGGAATACTATAAGATTGTCCAGCCAGTGTGGTACCATTAGTCTTTGAGGCTTAAGGTTATAACAATAAGAGGTAAACTAGTAGGAACAAGAAACACAAGAGAGCAGTTGTGCAGGTCTTCAAGGGTTGATACCATGATGAAGAGGGATGCTGGAACATGGATCTTCAAGGGGTGGCACTGGAATGAAGGGAAGAGACTAAAAGTTACAAGCCCATACACTATGTTATGTGTATGAGTATGGGCAAGTAAAGATCTCCTAGTTGCTAGAGCAATCCAGCAACCTTAGAAAAGGACCAGGAAGACCTAGGAACTATGCTGATATTGTGTAGAACTGGCTTACTTTACAAGTACATGCATGATGGGTATTTATACTATGGAGAGTGTGAATGGACCATGTACTAAACAAGTACTCTGGGATAAAGTGCAGTAAAGTGTGGGAGGATTGGGGAAACAAGGATACCATGAGGTGATCCTAGAAAGGAAATAGTGTCTAATTGTAACAAAAGAAAGAGATAGCATAGATAAACAGTATTCATAAGGGAAAATTGTAACATAAGGTCCACATTAGGGCAAAGAACACCAACCTTTGCTCTCATTCTCTATCTAGAAACTTGTAGATTGCATCATCCACATTGTTGGGTTCTTCAGCAAGTTCCTGTTGATGAATACAATGTAGACATAATTCCCCCCATGAAAGGGTCCAACATTCATTGCAACCATCTGGGCCACACTTGTATAACAGACATGGTCAACCCTAGTGTTGTTGTTGGCAATAAACACATGCCCCTTGAGGGCAGTTATGGAGGTCATGGCCTGCTCTGTATTCACCACAGGAGGGACATTGGTGTTTCAGACACCAAATGCCAAAGTGCATGTTTGTTTCATTATACCACTTGCAGCAGCTAAACCATGCAGGTTTGATGATGGCTGATGACAAAGCAGGGGTGTCAATAAATGGGGCAATAGATGAAGAGGCGGATGGCTCAGGGGTCAGAGAAGGTTGGTGTCTTTGTTTGCCTTTCAACCATAAGTTGTACAATGGTGAACTTGGTAGACCATAAGTTATGACGGCCTTCTTCTTCCCTTTCTTGCTCTTGGAGGAACATTTGGGTGGAAAGGGAGTTCCATGATCTAATAGGATGACTGGGAGAGTGGGGGTGGTATTGGCAATGGGGTTTGTTCCTCTTTGCTAAGGAGAGGGGGAATGGAGTTAGAGGGGGAAGGTAACAGGAGAATGATGGGGGAATGGTTGTTGGGGGTAGCCAACCCAGGCATGAGGGGGATGGAAGAGATAGAGATATTGGATGAGGGAACAATGGATCTATGCAGGAGAGATAATATGTCCTGATGGGTAATTGTTGCTTTTTGGGTGTTCAGGTAGTCATACCATATGGTAGGATGAAGGTGTCAAAAGAAGGGGTGAATGATGGGGGCAATAAGTTCGAATGGAAGGGAGTTGATTACACACCCCAACCCTAGACAGTACAAAAGATCCAAGAGCTGTAACTTAGCTTGGCTTATCAAAGTGGATCCCTTAGCAGTGAGGATTGGAGGATGGTTGGTTGGGGTAGCTGCATTAAAGACCAAACAGGAAGTGGCTAGAGTGAGGAACAGCATGCAGCCATCCACCAGGGGAATATCTGTAAGGGGGGATTCCATGACATGCATGAACAGAGGGGCATTCTGTAGGATGGCTGTAAATACTGGATGATAGGGAAATGGTGGTAACAGGTTGGTACAAATGGGGAAGATGGTGGGGACTTGGTGGATTGCATAGGAGGGGATAGCAGGAGTAGGGGAAGTGTTATGAGTGGCAGGCATTGTGATGGGGGCGAAAGTAGTTACAGGGAATGGAGATGTTTATACTTTTGCAGGAGGGTCCATGCACTGGTTAAGTTCCATTCCCATTCCCAGGTATTTTCCACATGTGAATATCCTTTCCATTTGGTTAAATACTTCCGTGTTTGCTTTTCCCCTTTGTGCTGGATGACTTGTTTGACTTCCCACACTTCTTCTCTGTCTATCTCTATTGGTGGTGGGTGCAAGATACTTTTCCCATGCTCCACAGTCTCATGGAATGTGGATAGAAGGGAAGCATGAAATGTGTCATGGATTCTTCATTTGGTGGGGAGATGGAGTTGGAATAAGACTGGGGAAACCACTTTGATAATTTCAAAGGGGCCTTCTCATAAGGGATTTAATTTCCACCATGAAGTACTTCGGTGGAGATTTCACACATCAAGCCATACCTTATCTCTGACTTTCCACAGGTGGAACTTTTTTATTACACATTGTCACATATATTGTTGTGCCACCTCATGTGCACTAAGGGCTTCCTTTCAAGCCTTATCTAGCCAATCAAGTCGTTCTGTAAGGGCAGGGAGAAAGGTTTTCCCAAGCAAGGGATATGCATGGGGTTCATATCCAAGGATCAATGAGAATGGAGTTTGTTTCATAATGGAATGGATAGATGAATTATGTGTGAACTGCACCATTGACAGAAGGTCTACCCATTTTGTTGGTTCATCTTGGCAAAAGAGATGAAGATAGGTCTCTAATTCTTGATTCACTCATTCAGTTTTGCTGTTGGTTTGTGGATAGTAGGCTAAGGATAGTGCAACATTATAGTGGAGGAGTTGGGCGAGTTCTCTTGCAAAGGCAGAGGCAAATTGAGGACCTTTATCAGAGATGATTTTGTCATGTAGACTGACATGGGGAAAGTCGTATTGGTAGAAGAGATGAGCAATTCCAGCAGCATCAATGCTCTTAAAGCAAGGGATGAAAAAGACCCCCTGTTACATAGTGAGCCAGTAGCTTCAAATGGCAGTGACTATGGGGACAACAATAAGGTGAACGGCAATGGCAAATGCTAATAGAGTGACGGTGATGAAGGAGACGATGTTGGCTAGGACTGCTAGCATGAAGATGAGGATGATAGAGACAAGAATGGCAATTGGTGAAGAGACATCAAGGGTGCACAGCTGGAATGATGGGTAAACAGAGATCCTCAAGGCACAATGGCGGGATGAGGTTTGCCACAGGAAGTTACAGGCCCACACTTAGGCGATGTAACAGTGAGATACAACTTAGGGTGCTACTACAGTATAGTGCTACTTTATATACTGTCAGCCATGGTGCACAGATCATACTGACTAAGTGCTACATAAGGGAAGCCCTATGCCCTAGGGCTAAGGGTGTGCTATATAAGGGAATACCCATAACCCTGGAATGAGGGTTGCACTATAAAGGGAATGCCTATAACCCTGGATTATGGGGAGCACGTAAGTTGCTATAACAGAAATGGCCTTGAGGTAGAAGCAAAGAAGCCTTGAGGCAAATACGTGAAGGTAATACAGATGATCTAGAGGACTGTAAGCTTAGTCATAGATCAGCAATGGGCAATAAGATAAGAGAATGACATCTAATTGCATACCTGTTACGCATAACGTAGTTGTCATTATACGAAGAAGGATAGGGATCCCTTAGTTGAGATATTCAACCTTAAGGGAGGACTCTGGGGACTAGGGAACTACGTTGGATTGCGTAGAACTAGCTTATCCTTACTAGTACATGGCACTTCGTATTTATACTATCCCCATAGCGAACGGACCAAGCTGTGTAAAGCTAAAAGTAGTACGTTGGGGAAAGGGTCAAGGGTAAAGCATGGGAGTTATGGGGACACGAGGTAGTCAACAAATGACTAAGCCTGAAGGAAGATGGTGTCCAGATCAAGATAGCAATGACGCAAATGGAAAGAAAAAGGAAATGACGACACCTATAGAGAAAAACTGTAACATAAGCTCCTTCATAGAATAAAAGTTCACCTGAACTTTTTCCAAACCCTGTCATTCCCTGTTGATGTAAGCATAATCGTCCAGGTCCTGATGCAAAATCTTTTCTTCTTCCTATAAATATTGTGCATGTATGCGTTTGGGACAAAGGTCCCCCTATACAAGGGAACAACATTCTTCGCAACCTGCTGGACAACACCGATAGAGTGGGCAGGGAAGTCCCCAGTGTGACTTGGCACAGTATGGGCATAGGCTGGAAGGACAATTAGCAAGAAGATGACCAGGAGTGTATGCGGCGCAAGAGGGGCATTGATGAGTAGGGCACCAAATTCCGAGGTGGGTATCCTTTTCTCCACACCATTCGCAAATAGAGAATGGGTCGATGGCCAATGCAGAGACGGTAGGTATGGTGGCTTGCAATACAGGATGGGAAGGGGATTGACTCTTTGAGGACAATTGAAGGTTGTAAGCAGGGGATGACGGTAGTCCGTAGGGTGTCTGAATGATCTGTTTCTTCTTTCCTTTCTTCTTTTGTGACTGCTGATGGACAGCTCGACTGGGAGGAGATGGTGTCTCCCAATCATGAGGGATAGTAGGAAGAGAAGAAGGTGCTGGTATGGGAAGAGGGGGTTGATTTGTCGACAAGGGAGATGGAACAGGTGACTGATATGCTCTGGGCATCTGAGCTGTCGTAGTGGTCATACAAGTGGGGGAGGGTGAACTTTCCTCCTCTTCCTCAATTGGGACGAGAGGAGGAGGAGAATCTGCTAACGCTAGAGGTTCGGGAGGAAAAACGTTGATGGTTGATATTCGTACCGGCTGTTTCTGTGCCTGGAGATAAGTGTACCATGCAGTAGAATGCATGGCACTTAGGAAAGGACAAAGAATGGGGCCGATGAGGTCGAAGGGTAGGTCATTGAGGACGTATCCAAACCCTAAACGATAGAGTAGTTCTAACGTCTACCCTCTTGCTCTCGATAGACAGGTTACCCCTTGAGCTGCGAGGAGTGGGGGCTGATCAGTTGGGGTAGTGCTGGCAAATATGACCCTTAACGTGGCTAGAATGCAATACACTTGACATGTATCCTCCAGCACATGGTCCATCAACTGGGATTCCATTGCTCTGGCTAATAGGGGAGCATCTTGTAGGACAGTGGAGAAGACGAGTGATCAAGCGATGTTGGGAAGAAAGTTGAGATGGACAGGGAACACAGCAGGGATGAGGTGGGCAGAGGTAGTAGGCCTGGGAGAAGTGTTGCGAAGGGGAGGCATTGTAAAGAACTGATCTCATCCCAATGCATGTTCCCGCTTATAAGTGAGAAGGGTGGTCCGTGCACCTCGTAAGTTCCGTTCTGGTTCCCAGGTGTTTTCAGCCCATGAGTATCCCTTCCATTTGATGAGAAAGTGGCAGTTCTTGATAGTTCCCCTATGTCGTAAGATCCGTTCTATCTCCCATTCTTCCTCCCCTTCGATGTCCATTGATGGAGGACAGAGAATTGATCTACCATGTTTGGCGGTCTCACGGTATGGGGTTAGAAGGGAGGCGTGGAATACATTATGAATCCTCCAGGACAAAGGGAGGCATAATTGGTATGCCACAGGGGAAACGACCTTCGCTATTTCAAACGGTCCTTCTCATAAGGGATTTAATTTCCGCCGCAGCTCTCTGTGGCAGAGATTTTTGGCTTCTAACCACACTTTATCTCTGACTTGCCAGGGACAGAACTTGCTTCGTACATGTTCTTGCATGTATTGTTGTGCCAGTTGATGGGCATGTAGGGCCTCTTCTTGGGCTTTGTCCAAAAGAGTCAGTCATTCTGTCAATGACAGGAGGAAGGTTTTTCCGAGAGGAGGATAAGCACGGGGTTCATATCCCAGGATGAGTGAAAAAGGGGTGACTTTCATCATGGAATGGATGGAGGAGTTGTGAATGAATTGCACCATGGGTAACAGGGAGACCCAGGTTGTTGGATTATCTTGGCAGAACAGGCAAAGATATGTTTCCAATTCCTGGTTGACGTGTTCAGTTTCTCTGTCTGTTTGAGGGTGATAAGCAGAGGATAGAGCGACATTGTATTGAAGGAGGCAAGCGAGTTCGCAGGCAAAGACTGAGGCAAAGTGGGGACCACGGTCAGAGATCATACGGTCATGTAGACCTACATGAGGGAAGATATGAGTGAAAAAGAGGTGTGCAATGTGGGTGGCGTCATGTGTTTTGGAGCAAGGAAGGAAAAATACCCTCTTACTAAGACCATGGTCGACCATGACCAAAATAGAATCAAACAAGTCAATGAGGGGAAAACCAGAGACCAGGTCAACAGAGATTTGT
Organism: Xerocomus potaroensis; assembly: GCA_038088895.1. NCBI lineage: Eukaryota > Fungi > Basidiomycota > Agaricomycetes > Boletales > Boletaceae > Xerocomus > Xerocomus potaroensis. The sequence goes on from JBBPJT010000940.1 coordinate 12,133, forward strand.
TGGAAGGGGCATGTAGAGGAAGAGGCAAGGGGAGAAAGAGGGGGAACAGTGGGATGAGTGTTCACCTTACTGGACTGACAAAGAGGGCAACCCAGGACGAAACAGCAGACAAAAGAGGCCATGCCAGGCCACCAATAGTCGCATTGTAGAAGAGAAAGCATGTGGAAAATCCCACCATGGCTGCTAGAGGGGGAGGAATGGATGGATGTAACGAGGGAGGAGCGAGTGGCGGGGGGAACATAAAGCCAGTGACAATAATACAGACAGCCGTCATCAGGGGAATAGGACCAGTCAAGGAGAGAGGAGCAGGAGAAGAGGGGAATTCTTCGTTGAAGATTTGTGTGGGCGAAGAGAACTAACGGGTCGGTGAGGGAAGAGATGCGAATCATGGAAAGGAGGGAGGTATCGATGCAGGTGAGGAAGAGGTCAGGAGAGAGAAGGACGACGTCTGCATTGTCAGCGGTAGTATCAACGTCATGCATGCAGGATAGGGCGTCGGCAGGGCCCATGGAGGTGCCAGGATGGACGACAAATTTAAGGTCGAAGTCCTGAAGGAAAAGCATCCAGCAGGCTTGTCGTCAGGAGAGGTGGTGAGGTTGACAAAAATACGAAAGGTTTTTGTGATCCATATATACTTCAACTGGATGACCAGTACCCTGCAAATAATGATGCCACTCAGTAAGAGCATGGATGACCGCTAGTAATTCCCGGTCATAGACGTTGTAATTTCATTCTTGGGGAGAAAGTGTGCTGGAGAGGTAGCTACATGGGTGTAGGTCTCCATTGTCATCCCATTGCATGAGTATCCCTCCAGTAGCTGTTAGAGAAGCATCGGTCATAACCACAAAGGGTTTTTGTAAGTTGGGGAGAAGTAACATGGGAGCAGAGGAGAAA
>JBBPJT010000941.1:0-13015 GCA_038088895.1 Xerocomus potaroensis
ATGACCTCTACGGCGGCACCAACCGTCTTCTCGCCTACCTCCAGACCCACCAAGGCATCACTGTATACCACGTCGACACCACAGACCCTTCCACAGTCACCCCCCTGCTCAATCCAAATAACAACATCGCCATGGTCCTCCTCGAGTCTCCTACTAACCCCCTCCTCAAGATTGTCGATCTCGCCAGAATCGCCAAGGACGCCAAGGAACGCTGCCCCGACGCCATCGTTGTCGTAGACAATACCATGATGAGTCCCGCTTTGCAGCGGCCCCTCGAACACGGTGCAGACATCGTCTATGACAGCGCAACAAAATACTTGTCTGGCCATCATGATCTCATGGCCGGCGTCATCACCTGCAACAGAGACGACATTGCAAAGGTAATCTCTCCTTTCATAATACCACTTGTGCTCACACCCGCAACCTCAGAAAATAGCGTTCACTATCAACGCGACCGGGAATGCGCTCACCCCCTTCGATTGCTTCCTTCTCCTTCGAGGAACAAAGACACTTTCACTCCGTCTCACGCAACAGTCACGGACCGCTGCCCTTGTCGCAGACTACCTCTACTCCCTTGGTTTTCCTACCTTCTACCCCGGACTCCCAAACCACCCCAACCGCGATATCCATGAACGCATTTCAACTGGTTACGGTGCGGTCTTGAGTTTCACAACAGGCGACAAGGACGTCAGCGAACGTATCGTCGCCGGCGCACGCTTGTGGTCTGTCAGCGTCAGTTTTGGCTGCGTCAATTCATTGATCAGCATGCCTTGTGCAATGTCGTACGTCGTGTCCCCATTCTTTTCTTTGTTTTGTCGTCTCATGCCGCTAGACACGCCTCTATTCCTGCAGCGACCCGCGCAGCACGTGGTCTCCCAGAAGATCTCATCCGCCTTTGTGTCGGAATCGAAGACGCCTCCGATCTACTCGACGACCTTGAGCGTGCCCTCATCGATGCAGGTGCCGTACGCCGTACTCTAAAGGGTGTTGAACGGGTGTGCACCACCATCCACGAAGCCGTTGCAAAATTGGCATTGGAAAGCCGCATTGCCCAGGGCGAGAGTGTCGCGTTACAGCCATATCAGAAACAATGGATCGTGTCCTCTCCTGGAAAGGTAATCTTGTTCGGAGAACATGCCGTCGTATACGGTGTGCCCGCACTTGCCGCTTCCGTATCTCTCCGGTGCTATGCCCTCGCTACGCCCCACCCCGCAACTTCCAGTGGTACGGTCAATGTGCACTTCGTAGACATCGATGCCAAAGGATTCAAATACCAATGGGACATAGATACCCTCCCTTGGGGAGCTGTTCCTGGTGAGTTGTTTCGTGTTTGTCCCTTCCTGACTCATTCGCCGGTTGTGCAATCAGCTACCTCCCTCGCCAGCGAGATTCCCCTAGATCTCGAGTTTCTTGAGGAAATTTCTAGAGTTGCGCTCCCAGAAGCACTAGGGTCACATGCGCGTCAGGCTAGCCTTGCGTTTCTCTATCTATACATGACGTTTGCCAAGGACTTTGAAAGCAATATCAGGTACGGCCCCGTGTCTTAAAGAATACATGTGCCCGACGCAGTTTGTCCATTTCCTAAGGCCATCATTTACTTTGACCATCCGCGCTACTCTTCCTGTAGGCGCTGGACTTGGATCTTCGGCAGCTTTCTCGGTATGTGCAACTACTGCACTTATGTTGATTACAGGTCGTATTTCTCCTCCACCATCCGATTCTTATCCAAACCCTCCACTACAAGCAACAGACAGACTTGCGAAGTCCGTCGCGGACACCGTCAACACCTATGCCTTCCTTTCCGAAAAGATTATACATGGCAATCCTAGTGGTGTTGACAATTCTGTCGCTGTATATGGTGGAGGCCTGCTGTACATGAAGTCCATTCCGAGCGAAGGCAAGCAAGGAGGGATGGTCACCATCAAAGGGTATGACTCGCTTTGCCGCACATCATGATTACACAGCTTCTTACCCTTCTGTCCGCTACGTGTCCAGGTTCACCTCTCGCAGCTTCCTACTCACGGACACGCGTGTTCCTCGAAACACTAAAGAGCTCGTGGGTCACGTCGGCAAGCAGAAAGCGGAAGAACCGTCGAGAGTAGAAAAGATCCTAAATGGTATCCAGCAAATAGTTGAAAAGGCCAGCCATGTACTCTCAGAATCTGGAAGCAAAGAGACCCTGGCGGTGCGTCATCTGTGTGCAGGTTGCACTTTCGTCTGATACGCCAAACTGTCCCAGACTCTCATCGACGAGAACCACAGGCTCCTTGATCAACTTGGTGTTTCCCACCCATCTCTGGAAGTAGTACGCCGGATTACCAGTGCCGATCCATACAACCTTGCTACAAAGCTGACCGGCGCGGGAGGCGGCGGATGCGCCGTGACGCTCATACCAGAAGGTCTGTCACTCGCCCTCCCTTGTCCCTATCATGGGATCGTCCCACCTGATACCTTTTTGTCCAGGATTTTCTCCCTCCAAACTGACTGCTCTCATTTCCTCGCTCGAATCCGAGACATGTACGTTGGAAAGCTTTAAAACGTATCTTGTGGATGTCGGTGGGCTCGGCCTGGGGGTACTCACCCAGCGTGCGAGCGTGTCTGGCCTCTCCACCCCCCCCGTACATGACTCGGACGCGCTCGAAACGACGTTTGCGAACATGCCCAAGGGAGAACTTGGAGGATGGTTGGAAGCCGTGGGCAAATGGGCATACGTGTAACTCTTCAAGTCGATGACCCTGCCGTTCATCCGGCCCTCGTATCATCATCTAAAAGCAACTGCATGATAAATTTTATGCTTCAGCTAAGGTAGAACTTGCGATGCTTGTATACAGGCTCTCGTCAATGCGTTTTCATTTGCGCTCTTTTGAAAGCCCCGCATGCTCTGAAGTCCGAGCCCGCAATTGACTAGCTATTCGACCTTTAATGCTAATAGGGAGGTACACGGAGGCAATTAAGGGGGTTGGGCTTACAAGAAAACAGACGACAAGATGGTAACAAGGCATGGATGATATGAGATGAACATCAATGTGATGATAAAACAAAGCACGACGAGACAATCGACTGAGTCGTTCACGGGAGGACCGATACAGTGGGATCACATGACGATCACATGTTGGAGAGTCCCGAGATGAAATCTAGCAGGTGGTTGAATCCGACATTGTCCAGAATGTACATGGGTGTTCGTATAGGTGTGTAAACTGTGAAATGCGATTAGTATAGCGGGTCATGCGAGACCCAGTTTGTGAAACATGTCATCTAGTGTTTTGAATGCAACAGGTTTCACCAAGCTGAGAACTGTGTCAGACCCAGCGAATAATTGGTGTCAAGCAGTAGGAAACGCACTATCCGTCCATTCCAGCCTCGAATGCTTTCCGCTTATCTTCGAGCGAGGACATGCCTGTCAGCGCTAGGATCAAGCTTGACTGCTGACTTGAGCGTGCACGCTCAATTTGGCGGATCTGGACAGTAGCGCCAACACCTGCCCAGGGCGAATATTGGTACTGGTAGATTGCACAGCGGATAACGGCTTACCGTCTAGGACCGGCATCGATAAATCCAACAGCACTACGCTGAGACAATATAAATCCAAGCTCCGGACGGAGAACCGTCACTCACTCGAACGGGCCATCAGCCCGAAAGATCTCAACTCCTTGCCGACCATCCACGGCTTCACGATACTCAAAACCCTTGAAGACCATGAGAAAACATTGTCAACGCTGGTTGCTTTCCCAAACCTTCTTGGTGAGCCACTTGGCACTACCTCACAAGTCAGTGAAGTGTGTATCACAAGGATGTGGTCACCCACAGCAAGTTACGAAGGATATTGTTGTCTTCTACGACTAATACCTTTCGGTTTTGCTTGGCCGAATCATCAGATCCGACGGATGGTCTGAGTAGGCCCCCAGCAGCCTTGACCGCTATTGATGAACTGCTGATGTTCGACAGCGTCACTGCTTCTTCGGGGTCCGTAGGTTGGAAGACAATGCTTTTCTCCGATTCTGGAGATATCGAAACGGTTACCCCGGGAATGCTCGTAGATGAAAACACTGTCTGATCTCGCCAGTTATCAATGCTCCCGCGTTGGTGTTTGTCTATGGCAGACTCTGGGTGATCGTCTGCGAAAATAGTCGACTGAAGAGAAACACTGTCACCAAAAGTCATGCCCGAGGTGTTGGAATTTATCATGCGATGATGCTGTCGCTGCCTTGCTCGGAGAAGCTGCTTTAGGGCCGTACGGAGTCTGAAAGGTCCGCCGGGCTTGTGCACAATACGACAAAAGCCACCGCTGTTTTCATACGCGTTGCAGATCCCAATTACACGGGGGCTTCCCCTACTCGAGGAAAGAATAATGAATGATCTGTGGATGTCCATTTTCTCGAGGGCAGTGGCGATGGGTGACGGATCCTCGTTTATAATGACGATATCACCAAGCTCGGCACCCTCTGGTTGCGGCGTGAAACCCCACCAGGTAATGAGGTATTTGCGGAGGACTTCATTGAGAAGTTGAACGCCGTGGCCTCGTTTCTTGAAACCAAGGAAAGAGATCGCTGGTGGTCGGGTCTGGCCGTCAAAGAAAAATGGGTCTTGAATGTTACTCGAGCCCTCTTCAGGCAGTTCGGCTTCAAAGACTACTTTGATATCCGTGCCCACGTTCTCCTCACTGAGTACCTCTACCTTGCCGGCGACACTAGGGGATCGGACGATGCTATTCACAATCGCAAGTCCCAATCCTGTGCCAGTCTGTAGAGGGTTCTCTTGTGAGAACGGGTGGAATAGATGGTTCTAACATTAACATATATGTGATGGCTTTTGATCCTCGAGGAAACGAATTGACCTTGAGAAAATTTTGACTGATGCCTTTCCCAGTATCGCTCACACAGATCTCAATTTTGACTGTGTTGTTCACAATTTCCTCGGGGGCAGTAATTTGTTTCAGCGACACATGTATATAGCCACTCTGTTCAAGTGAGCGAAGGCGCAAACAGACAACGATCCACCTACCGTTGTGAACTTGAGGCTGTTTCCGAACAAGTTCATTAGTACGCGGCGTATGCCGCCTTTATCGCACTTGAGCAGCCACCCCTATAAATTTCTGGCATTAGTAAAATGAAGGAGTTTTCCTCACAATGGACCCACTCCTTCGCGGTGATCAATATCGACGACGATCTCAACGCTCTGAGAGGACGCTGGAGCAGTCATGACGCTCGATGCCCGCTGATTTGAATTGGGCGCATATACGCTGCCTATCTCGGAAACCCTAGACGAGTTGCGTGCGCAATAACCTATCCACGACCCATCAATCGCCTCTTCAACAAGTTGTTCCAAGTCCACTCTAGGCACACATCGCTGTGTGAATCTCTAACTCTGTGAGTGTCAAGTGACATACCTCGTCCGGTTGATGACGTTGTCGACACCACCTGATTTCAGGTTCCCACTGAGTTTTGTGAAGTCCAACACGTGATTCACGGTTTCTACGAGTGATGTACCACATGCCTGCACAGTGTGCAAGAAGGACGTTTGGCCGTGGTTCAGTGGTGTGTCAGCCAGTAATTCCGCGGCTGCCAATATCTGTGTCGAGAGCTCGGTCAGGCATCTCACCATGGAGAACGCAACTTACTCCGTGAAGCGGCGTCCGCAGTTCGTGGGATATGCTAGATGTCCGTGAGATATCGGTGGCAGAGTGGGACGGTAGACATACTTCGATATAAATAGACTTTTAGCTTGATCTGCAAGCATCATGCGTCGTTTTAGCACAGCAGAAAGGATGATTACACCTGATATAATATTAGACTTGGTCGCGTGTACATGCGGAACGGTACCAATTGCACGCAAATAAGAGAGTTCGTGACCTTCCAACTACACCGAGCTTGTAAACAAGTGACATTTTCATGTATCCATGACTTACAAAGCGCCGCGATGGATCAGAGGCATTGTAGGCGCAGATCAGTGCGAAAGGTCGCTTATCGATATTAAAGACCGGGACCGCTTTCCTGGAGTGAGTGGATATCCAACTGCTGATAGATTCGGTCACTCACTCAAGGCATACTGTATGTGGGTTGGCAGGAACGGGCGGAAGCAAACTGGCAAGATTCCTTCCGAAATCTTGCCGTACGGATGTTGTTCAAAGAATGCGTTAAGTTTGGTTTGCTCATCCGCGGTGAGTATTCGAGAAGTTGCACGTGTTTGAGTATCGCCATGATGTATTGCCACAGAAACAGTCGCTTCTGCACTGAGTGTTTCAAGTACCTCGCAATGCGAGACATCCATGACCAGGACTTCTTCCACATCAAGTGTGCGTTTCACAAGCTTGGCTGCACGGTCATATATCTTGTCCATGGATACTGAAGCATACATATCGGCGTTCTGGGGTTCTTCTTGGTCGATCTCGAGGCACTCTCTACTAAATTGCTCCATCTGGGAAAACGTTATGGGGACATCTTGGTATCAAATAAATTGTCTCACAGATGTCTGGATCTTGTCGCGTATGCGAAGTTGAATCTGCAGAGAGGTTAGGACAAAATATCGGGTGTTTCAGGCGTAACTGGACCTTATCTCTCCACAATTCCATCTCGCGCATCACGACAGCCTTGATGGGATGTTAAGCATCACAAATGGTATCAAACATTTTGCCTACCGCAAATTCCTTGAGAGTGTGCCGCTGGCGAGGCGAGAACTCTTGCCTCGGAGAATCATCAATTAGAGCTAGACTATCACTATATGAGCCCCTGCGATAGAATATCCGCGCGTATTACCTCCCAATGTTATACCCGTCTTGTGTCCGCAGCGGTGCACCCGCATAAAATCGAGTGAGGGGGTTTCCGGTCACGAACGGCTAGACAGGGTCAACAAAAGGCGAATTTACGGGCACTGATGGCATTCTTACGCACGTGCTTCGCGAAACGCCAATCTGTGAGTGTGTCCAGGACAACGGTTGGTTCATCGCCGCTGCGAAGATATCAAAAAGACACGAAGCAAGAACAAGGTGACTCACCGCTGTAGAATACTATGTGCACAGAACGAAGTCAGGCGAGGACAAGGCGTGAGCGATGCACCACCTGCTGTGTAGGTCGAGGTCAGTGGAAGGGAAACAGCGAGCCTGAACACAAACACTGAGATTTGAACCACCTGTTGAACAGAAATTAGTAGTCTTGCGTAAGATTACGACGTAGACATCGCACTGTTCTGTACCGTCAACCAGGGAAATAAACACGCTTTTGGTATTAAAAACAAGTTTGACCAAGTGAGCAATCCGATCAAAGTTGATATCAGGAGCGGTGTTCCAGATGTTAAATCTTGTTATTTCACGTCAACTGATTTCGTTCCGAGTGGTAATAGGCACTATACACTTACTTGTAGAGAGCACGCCTTCGCTCGAGTTCATCAGGAGGATTAGGTGGAGCAAGATATCCCAGTTCCAGGAACATTTGCTCCTCCTTCGCGGCACGTCCTATTCTGTAGCTACTCAATGTGTCAGATACCGACCGTCCGCCAAGCAATCTTCTTTCTGAAGCAATGGAGATTGGTAAAGGAGAGGATGTTTGGCGGGTAAGACATATTCGTCGCGGTAATGCTGGAGTGGACCCATTAATACGGATAGCTTCATTGTCTCGTTGGACATTGGCATATTCTTGCCACACACTAGGTACATCAGGAGTAGAATGAGGGTCAGTATCCATAGTGTTCGCACGGGAACTGGCCGCGGTGAAGTAGTCTTCTTCAGGCTGTTCATCGGGTGATTGACGAGGCAAAGGGGCAGAGGGAGGCAGAATGGAGGTGTTCCGGGCAAGATCCACAGGAAACTGAGCATCGCCAGTCGGTGAAGCGGGATTTGAGCCTTGTATTGTAGACAATCGGTCGAAACCGTCGACCACGTCCTGGGTCCCTTCCCAGAAACTGCCTAGGCGCGTTTTGCGGTTGTTTCCGGGCGTTCCAGGATTGAGAGGAGGGCTATACTCCGGTGCATGGGCACCGGGGATTGCGGCATGTACGCCACGCATAGGATCGGTAAGTTCATGCTCAGGAGACGGTAATGCAAGCGGAGATATGTTTACTCTGGCAGCAGCCAAACGCATGGTGGCTGCGGTGGTAGTTGCGTCCGGAGCCAGCTGGGTTCCATCAAGAGAAAGCTCCATTGCATGGCTAGTCGTTGGTCTGAGATCGTTGAACGATTTACGGAAGCGACGGCCAACCAGCGAAGATTGCGGTGAGGGGAGCTTTGAGAAGTGCCTCTCAGGAGAGACAGTAAGATTGTTCTTGAGATCCTTGTCGCTGGCAGGATCAAGGTTGCCGGGACGCAGGCATTCCGGTGCAACACAGTGGTTCAAATTCTGAAAGGGTGTAACGGAGGGTGTGTCCGAGGATGGGAACTGCACGCTGGACCAGATGGGATCGAAAACAGAACGAGGGGGATGAGGAGTTCGGTGAGGGTTCCACTGTCCCGCAGCGTAAGCAGCCAGGAAGGTGACCCAATCATAGGAGGGTATCGGGGTTGGTGAGTGAGGATCGGTCGTGCCATCTTTGGACTGGCGTTAGGGTAGAGAGAGGGAGAGAGAGGAATGCATACCGCTCAGGGTGTCGCAGCGAGAGGCATAATCGGATGTGTCGGTGTTGAAATGTAGGGGAGGGGTTGTCTAGGGAGGGTGGGCCGTGGATCGCGGGGGAAGACGAGTACGCATACCTGGGTGTTCTGGATGTCCTGGGCTGGAAGGACGAACGGACGTTCGAGAATGGAAGCTGTCGCGGGTCTCTGAGGTGTGCGGGTGTGTTCTGACTGGTTCGGGAAGAGCTGGAATGGCATCTGGCACGCGGGGTCTTTCGGAAGCGGGAGAGGCGTAGAGAGGGCGGGAGAGGGCTCATCGTTCGGCATGATCACGAGGAAGAGACATACCACCGGACACGGACACGGAACAAAAGAAAGGAGGAGAGCAGTGACTAACTAACTGACTCAGTCACATGACCTACACCTCCACCACGACGAGCATACTCCACATGTACAACGGTAACGTCAAATTATCGTTCTGCTCAGACAACGCCTCTAACACTGATGACAACACCGCAACAACCCCGTACCGTACCATCTAGATTCATACGTCAGTCGTTAATTCACATTCCCAACCGACGTGCGTACCGAGAATGACTCCGTAAGGCCAAGCACACGCAGTACCCATGCACACGCTATCACAGACATCGCAAATGCGATGCTCCCCTCGATCGTCTTGAATGAACTTGCCGACCATCGGTGTCTTCCGACCCGCTTCCCCACAATTGACGCAAGCGCGTCCCCCACGCCCAGCGCGAGAATTCCTGTATACATCAGAATTCGTGATGGCCTACTTCGTCTTCACTTAGTCACCGATCGTTCAACTGACCATCCACTCACCCTTCAAGCCATACCGACCCTGCACATCCCGTCAGCAAATAAAAGTGGCTCAGAATCGCCGTCCCACAATCCTTGTGGTCGAGAAACTCGTTCATGAACAAATGTACAACTGCACCAAAGGGATATATGGCAAAGTATCGCACATATTCAGCAAAGATGAACAGTGAAAATGCAGCACTGAACGATAGGTGCGTAAATGCCGGCTGTTTCACGCTCATCAGCAACATGCATGACTGACAAGCAGGCACCACTGACATCAACAGCCACCCCAGGCAAAAACATCACCACCGCCAACGCATGGAAGAACTTGCGGCGAGCATTTACGCTTAGCGTTGGGACATGCTTGTCAGCAGCGTCCAGTATGTCCGTCGCCACCTGCGTTCCGTTGGGCAAGTTCGGCAAGTTCGCGAAACCCAGCCCTAACCCTGTTGTTGCGGTCGGCGTAGATGTCACAAATTCGGAGGTCTTCTGGATTTGGATCGCCGGAGCCAAAAGGGTCCCATTATCCCCCAAGTTAGCCCCAGCGTTTCGCGCCTTATACTTCCTAGACCTCAACACCTGTCGATTCCACCCTGCAACGCTTATGCTACAGAGTAGGGCCCAGTATCCCAACAGCAGAGGTCGGGTCCACTTTTTCTTGTCGTCGAAGATCCAAAAGATCACCCACAACCATGGGTCACGTTTGCCGAGGCAGAGCCACGTCCACGGGCCGATGAGACCCGCCACAATCACAATTGTACCGATATAGAACCCGGCAGCCAACGCTCGTCGATGCCTAGGCTTCTCATCCGGAAATTTGAGTCGACGAACGGGTCGCTGTGCTATGTGGCGTGATAGCGCAAGTAATGGAGATAGAAGGAACCCAGTGAGTAACGAGCCAGCAATGAGGGCAATTTGAAAAATCAGAAGGGGAGTCGGAAGCCGATACGTTTTGATAAAAGGCGTCCTTTTCGGCCATAACTTGGTTGGAATTAATCAGCTGACTTCATCTACGCCCTCCTTGTTTGCTTACCTGTGCTCTCGTAAGATTTAGTAGCTCCGTGCCTAAACACAATCCACCAAAACACACAAGGGCAAGCTCCCCCAAGGTGAAACTTCCATGAGCCAATCGTAAAGCCACATACAGGCAGAACTGGAAGAATACGGAGCCTACGACGATGTCGAAATAACTAAGGTCTGTGCCATTCAACAACCCAAAACCGGAAATGCACAATTAGGACACTTACTCTGCCACAGGTGGATATTATTCTTCGCAAGCAGATACCGGGCAAGTAGTGCAACTAGAGTTAAGCCATATGAATATACCCAATATGTCCAAGTCCGCCGTGCCTCGCTACGCGGCACAGAACCACGCTCACCCTCAGGCACGTTTAGCGCCTTTCGGTACTTTGTTTCGTACCACGATGAAGAGATGATCTGGGCCAGGAGAATGAAAGAACAGAGGGTTGCATAGTCGACCAGGGCACGCCTAGACAGTGTGAGGGCATCTAGAGCAGATAGTGGCACATGGACGTTCTCTAGAATACGAGGGGCTTCTATCAGCCAGTCAGGAGGCAACAAAGACGGGTTGGTCAGCGCAGCTTGGCGAAGCGAGGAAAACAGCAAGGCAACTGTGATAAGGGGTGCAAATGACAATCCCGTTAGCGCCCCATCATCCTGGCAGTCCCTAAGAGACATGAGCGACCTTGTACGAATCCTTGGGGCAGTGACACACCTAAAATTTTTTGGCACACTCATCCACATAAATCCGAAATGTGCTCTATTTGTAGGTGGTCGCGCAGCACCGCTACGTCTGCTGTCCCGAGACTCCATGCCCATGCGAGGGGACGATGGACGGACGTCGACTACATCAGAGGGATGCAGAATAGGCGTTTTCTTGACGAAAGAGCAATGACTCCAAATAACATAAATAGTGCAGGTAATCACGAGTATGTCTATCTCTGCAGAAAAAAAAGAGTGCGCATATAGACCGGTTATGGGTATAAATTCTTACCTGAGCATGATAAAGGATCAGGGGTGTGCAAAAGCTTGAAAGCAGAAACTAGTTTCCGATTTGCATAGAACAAAGAACAGAGGAGCAGAAAAGATTCTGCCAAACTCCGTGCATCAGCAGAAAATATCCAAGTTAGGTTGCTAAATGGGACGGGAATGTGAAGAGAAATCTCCCCGGGAAGGAGAGAGCGGGACATTGGTTGCGTTCGATGGCGAACATAAGGCATAGGATTGCTCGCTGCTTGATGAGGGCTCTGGCCAGAACCGTTCGCTGTGCGGATGTGTGGAGAACGTGACCGTGTAAATGATTGCCTACGCCCTGATGTGCCATTCGTCTTTTGTTCCGTGACATGCTCCGCAAAAAGAGGACTGAGAGTGCGCTGCAGAGGTGATTGTTGTTGTTTCTTTTTCCTCAATGTTTCTCGCACGTCTTTCCGTAAACTCTTCAAGGACGTGCGACGCCCACGGTCAAGACACTGTCCGTCGTCCGTATCCTCGCCGGCTGTGTCCGGGTCTGAATCATCGCTGTCATACCGTGTCAGCGTAATAGACAGCCGAGGGGGTGGTCATACCTCGAAGACCCAGCATGGTAAGTGGAGCTCAAATCAACATTGCTGCCCTCTGGTGGTATGACGTCCACGGTGAACGAGCTGGGGCGTCTTTTAGACGACCTGACATTGAGAAATGGCCTCCTAGATGAATCTGCACGCCCAGAAGCATTCTTGGCGGATGGTGGTGATGGTGAAGATGGTGAGCGAGGCAGTTTGGCAGATTTCGGAGCAAGGACTGAGTACGTGTTGCAATTTTGCCTGTCAAGGACCTGTCTCAAAAGCAGTGCTGCCGATTCTGAATTAGGATCTTGGCGGCTCGGTCTATAAAAGGCGACCGAAAAACGCGAACGCGTCCGTTCGACCTGACGCGTCTTCGTCTCGTTCGTCGATAAAATGTCCGGCGAAAAGCGCGTCGTTTACCTCGCAGATGTTGAAACAACCGCGTCGTCATCATGTGACGCGTCGACAACACCCAACGCTTCTCAAGACAAGCAGATTGCTTCTGCGCGTGCCTCAAATCCCTTGAAGCGACAGCGTACACTCATGGACATGCTCGCTGCCCCGAAGGACTCACAGTCGGAAAAGGCTACGCAGTCCAACGCAAAGAAAGCAAAGCTGGATAATTTGAACTCATCCTTGGTGGATGCTGCCAAATCAAAAGCAGTAGGCTCGTCTAATCTGCAGCGTCTCAACTTTATCCCGTTCTCCCTGGTCGAATTCAAAGAGTCGATTCCGGAGGATCAGAGACACCTGCTTGAGCTCGAGTGTGCATGTATGGGCAAAAGTTGGTGAGTTCTGGGTGTTCTCGATTTCGCCCATGACCCACATCCCACATCATGCTAGGCTCAAGGTCCTCCAGAATGAGGTTAAGAAGTCGTATTTTATATCCCTGAAGAAATTCCTTTGGGAAGAGGGCGTGAGAGGTTCCGAAGATGACGTAAAGAACCTGAGGGTGTACCCAGCTCGTGAGTTCGTCAAGTACATTCCGTCTTGTTGGATGGTTCATGTCTCGCGACCAAAAAAGCTCGCAATATCTACTCCTGGTCAAACACACCGTTGGGCAAAGTCAAGGTCGTCATTGTCGGTCAGGACC
>JBBPJT010000942.1:0-13006 GCA_038088895.1 Xerocomus potaroensis
TTAGGGAAGTCGAATCGAGTATTCGTCGTACGCGAGTTCAATAGCGTAGACGTCAAGGGTAGTTTCAACGGTAAACCTCATGCTAAGCTTAAGCGCAAGTAGGTTTTTGACTTAAAACCGTAACAATGGTTGTAGAAAGAGTGGTTCAAGTGATAAAGTGTTGATATCGTTTCCTCCATTGTTTCATCAGCCATGTGTCAGGTGACAAATGAAGAAATCACAGAAGGAGAGTCTGGTTGGAGAGTCTTTGTTTGTCCTTTGGTTTGGATAGGATAGGCAGGAGGGGAAAACCTGGGAGGCGTATTTCTCCTTTTGTCCAATTGATTAGTGGATTTGTTTGTCATAACCAGAGTAATCTGAGGATGGCTCTTTCTCATCCAAGATGGGTGACAAGGAATTCCCACTGACTCAACCATCCTGGTATGATAGTTTCAAGAACGACCTTGTGGGTTATCCAAGCCCCTTTGTTATGTGTTCCATCCACATTTCATACCTCAATTTGCTTGGTTAAAGGGATGAGAGGGAGACGATGTTTCTTGACAAAGGAAAAGTCAAGAAAGCTTCTAGTAGCACCACTGTCTAGGAGTGCCAAGGTGTTGATATTTTTTCGGCCGAAAACGATCGTGAGTGGGAGATGTAATGATTTTGTCATTCTTCCACTAGTATACACTACAGCCATGCTAGCTAAAGGAAAGGGAGCTGTCAACATCTCGCTTTCCCTTGTTAAAAATCCATCCAAGCTATTTCTTCTGCTCCTGTTTCTTTGGTTGTTATACTATAACAGGCCTGTAGGACCTGGTGGATTTGTTCAAGGGTCGTCCCCTGTGCTACCAATATGACAATATATTGGTCTAACCCAGTTGTAGTATTTGTTCTGATGTTCTGACAATTTTGGGTCATGTTATTGGCCAGACGTCGTCAAAACGAATTAGTCGAGGATGAGGAGGAGGGGGGAGTTGGTTTAATGTGGGGTTGATGTGCATTTGACAACCCTTCTTGGTGATTGCTTGAACAACAGCCAATGCGATGACAGATGAAACATCTATTTTCTCAAAGATGTTTCGCTCGGTTTGCAGGAGACAAGAAAACAGCATCTACATCCATTGTGTTTGGGTCTCTAGCCTGTCCGCCAGTAACATTCAATGATCCTCCTGACCATAACGCTTTGATACATTGTTGCTGGGCATGAAATTTTGTGGCAGCGGTGACCCATTCATCAAGGGTGGCTGGCAGGACTCCCATAGAGAGAATCATTTGTGCAAGTTGAGGATCTAACCCTCCTGCAAACGCATCAATGAGAGTGGCGTCATCAGTGACTTCTGAGTGTGCTGCATGTAATTGGAAGTTGGCAAGGTAGTTTTGGAATCCTTCCTCTTTGTCTTTCAGGTTTTGCCATGTATTGAGCATCTTTCATCGTGCTTCTTCTTTAAAATTGTAGGGGAAGAAGGTTTTCCTGAAGTCTTTCATGAAAACATCATAAGTTTTTTGTGTGGGAGGAAGAGCAGCATTGTTTAGTCGAGTATACCATTTTTCAGCAAATGAGACACCCCACCCCTTTGTGAATTTGCTTAAGGCTGCCAGGATCTTATCACCATTGGTTATGTAGATGGTAGGGTTTAAGGTGAAGTAAGCGGTCATTGCCATGCCCCAGCTGATGGCTTTTGAGGTTTCGCCAGTGAAGTCGGAAGGCATTCCTGCCTTTCACTCAGGGGGGTTTGCTGGTACATTCATGACTGGTGGTGGAGGTGGAGGGAGGAGTGCGAGTGGAGGTGGAGGGGGAAGTGTGGAAAGAGGAGTGAGGGGTGTGAGGGCAAGAGGGGAAAAGGGGGCCGAAGGAGGGAGGTGGTATGTAGACTGGGTTGGAGAGAGGGCGATGGGGGATCCCACTTTGTCCTCACTCGAGTCTTCAGGAGGGGGAAGGGAAGGGGTAGGGGCACAGAAGCAATATCAGGGTGGAATGGCTGGAATGTGGATAGCATCTCAGCACTGAGAAGCTAGTTCTTTTGTTACACTTGTTGAAGGATCGTCTAGTTGCAAGAGCAATCTTTACAATCTTAGACATGAACCAGGAAGGATCTAGGAACTACATTTGATTGCATAGAACTAGCTTACTTATACTAGTACAAGTGCATGGTATTTATACTTTATTGTACACGAACAGACCAAGTATGAAAGAGGTCTTTGAGGTAGGTAGTGATGAAGCATGTGGGAATATTGGGGAAAACAAGGATACCACGAGGTGGCCCTAGAAGGAAAATAGTGTCCAAACAGATGGAATAGGGAATACGAGAAACGAAAAGGGAACGTAATACTAATTGGTACAGAACGATGAAAAACTGTAACAGTAATAGTATGATAAGCTAGTTCTATGCAATCATACATAGTTCCCTAGCCTCCAGAGTCCTCCCTTAAGGTTGATAACCTTGACTAAGGGATCCTTTTCATCTTCACTGAGAATGACTACATAAAATGCGTAACAATAAGCCATCTTTCAGCAATCATATCTCTAAAGGAGTTGTTCATAAAATGTTGGAACGTTGCTGGGGAGTTGGATAGTCCAAAGAACATGACTGTCAGTTCAAAAAGTCCACAATGAGTGATAAAGGCAGCTTTCCACTGATCACCATCCTTAATGCAGACATTGTTATATCCCCATCGTACATCAAATTTTGTGAAACAAGAAGCTCCTTTGAGCTTAGAGATGAGGTCAGAAATGAGAGGGAGGGGGTAAGCGTCGTGAACTGTATGTTCATTGATGTATCTGTAGTCTTGGCAGGGTCGAAGTCTGCCATCCTTCTTCTTTACAAAGAAGAAGGGAGATGCTTGTGGGGATTTTGATGGGTGAATCTTGTCTGTTCTGAGATGTTCATCGATGAAATCATCTGTGGCTTGTCATTCATCTGGAGAGAGGGGGTATTTCTTGGAGATCTTTGGAATAAAAGTCTCCTTCATGTTTAGAGTATGATCATAGGGTCTGGATGGGGGAATGTGCTCCATTGCTTCTTTAGAGAAGACTAAAGTGAATTCTTCATATTCGGTGGGGAGTGTAGCTTTTGGCTTCCCCTTTTCTGCTGTGATGGCTAACTCAGTTGATTGGGTAAGCCTAGCTACGATTCTGGAGATTCTCGGTTTTATAACCATTCATCCTTGCATACGATGAAGAGTGGAGATGGTGTAGAAATCTAGCTGTCAATCGATGAGCCATTCGGGAGTATCTTTGTCAAGGTATTGGTTCAATCCTTCAACTTCTATGTCATCAAGGATAATGTGTTCTGGAGGAGGGGTGTTACGTTTTATTCCCCTAATACCCCTTTTCTCGATTATCTTTCCTTGATCTTTCCTTTCTTAGACATATGATGACCTTTCCATAGCCTTATCTTTTGTTCCCATGATCCGGACGCTATTTCCGTTCTAGGCATAGCTTCTTATATGCCTCGTGTTCCCTTTCATCTCCGTTGATTGACGGTTGCTTAGCTACCTCGGCTATGATTCAACATGACTCCAGATGAGTCATTCCGCAGTAGGCACTGCTTGGTCCGTGCACCGTCTTGATACTTACTTAAACCTTTGCGCACTATATCATAAACTCTAAGTAGAATCTCCATTGTATCCTCTGACCTACCAGTCAATTGATCCATTGGTTTCTCTTGATGTCTTGCTCTACATCTCGTCAGACAGTCTACTTTACCGATACTTTGATCCAAGACCTCCGGCTTGCGAGGCACTGATACTCAGATCCAAGACCTCCGGCTTGCGAGGCATTGATACCTTCAGCTTGAAGGCCCAAGAACCCGATCCCCCTTTTAAGGGCTACGCTCGTCCCTATCCAGGCCAAGTGTAACAAAAGATTCTACTTCTTCTAGATAGCGCCACCATCGTTGTGCGCGCCACCCTCCCCTCACTATTGCCCACCGAAACCCCTGAAACTTCCCCAACCTCTTCACTGCCTATCGAGGCCAGCGCACTCCTACCCCTTCCACCCCAGAAGAAGAAGCTACAGATACTGAGACTTCGACTAACGAAGATCTCAGCTTAGAACCCCCTGATCAGTTAATGGTTGCATTGAGTCGATCGTTTTCTCAGATATCTTCGCCATCTACTGCTCTTCCCCCTTCCCCAGTACAACCCTTTCCTCCTCTTCCCACATACTTAACCGCCCCCCTTCCTCCTCCAATGACAACCCAACAGAAACCTGTTGAGCTTCGCCTCAACACCCCTGACGAATATGATGGATCCCCCTCCAGAGCAGCAGACTGGCTTAGTAATGTACAAACATACCTTCTAGTCAATAAAGAAGTGTACAACAACAACGATAAGAGGGTTGCATTTGCACTCTCATATATGAAGAAAGGATCTGCCTTAACCTGGGCCACTGTGGTCCAAAACCAGGCACTAGATGCCCAATCTTTTGGGGCTTTCACAGATTTTGTTACGAAGTTCAAGGCTGACTTTGAACATTCCGATCAGAAACACCAGGCGCTGGGATGGCTTATGACCTACCGTGTCCGAAAGAATGAAAACTTGACTGGATACATTAACCAGTTCAAGATGAAAGCCGTTCAGGCCGAATTAAACGAGACCTCAGACTCAGCAGTACTTATTTCGTACTTTGCTGCTGGAATTCCCCCTCCCCTGATGTGATGAATCCAATCTATGGATACCGTCCTGACCAAGATCACTGAATGGTATACGAAGGCCGTTCATTTTAAGACCCAATGGGATCTTGCAGACCGAATCAAAAGGCTACATTCCCGATCCTTCCCCTCTACCTACATACCACCCTACCGACGCACCTCCACCTCCACATCCACGCCTTGTGATCCAAACGCCATGGATGTTGATCGGCTAACTACTGAACAAGCCGCCGAATACAGGAGGAAAGGCCTTTGTTACAACTGTCATATACCAGGCCATATCGCTAAAGAATGTCCAAATTGTCGCCGACAACCTGAAAGAAGGGAAGTACGGAAGGTGGAGATAAAGGAGGAAAAGAAGATTGAAGAAGAAGTTGAAGTTGAAGAAGAGATGGTGGGAAGACTTTCCACCCGACTTTTTGAACCACAGGATTTTTAGACAGGAGGACTGCATCGATGTCAGTACCCTCCATTTCAAAGGTTACCTGCTCCCCTGTATTTGTAGCAGAGCGACGATTGAAGTCGCTTAGATTGCCAATTCAACTCATTGCTACTACCGGAACCTTGAAAACTGTCGACACCTCAGCTCTTATAGATTCTGGAGCTGAAATCTCCTGTATAGATCATCACTTCGCACAAAAACATAAGATACCCCTCGAACGACTTGTTCGCCCAGTCATTGCAAGAAACACCAACCAGTCCCATAACACAATGGTTCGCTTTTCTACAACTCTTTACATGAAGATCAGCAAACAAACGCAGAAAGTCAAGTTCTACGTTATGAACTATGGACACAAAAACATCATTCTTGGGGCCCCATGGCTAGAACAAACGAACCCAGTCATTGACTGGAAGAAAGGGACAGTCACCCTAGACGAATTCCTTGATAAATCCCTCGACCTCTACCTAGAACATGTAGGAATGCGTGCTTCCTATCTCTCGAAAGGAAAACCTACGAAGGAATCTCCCCCCCCAGAGCATATCATCCTTGACGACATAGAAGTTGAAGGATTGAATCAGTATCTTGATAAAGAAACCCCAGAACGGCTGGTTGATCGCCAACTAGACTTCTACACCATTTCCACCCTTCATCACATGAAGGGGCGAATGGTTATCAAACCACAGATCTCTAGGATCATAGCAAGGCTTACTCAATCCACTGAATTAGCCATTGCTGCTGAAAAAGCAAAGCCAAAAGCTACGCTTCCAACCGAATACGAAGAATTCACTTCTGTCTTTTCTAAAGAAGCAACGGAACACGTACCCCCATCAAGACCCTATGATCACGCTCTGAACATGAAGGAGACTTTTATCCCAAAGATCTCCAAGATATATCCCCTGTCCCCAGACGAACGACAAGCTGCTGACAACTTCATTGACAAACATCTCCAAACGGGCAAGATTCATCCATCAAAGTCTCCACAAGCATCTCCCTTCTTCTTTGTAAAGAAGAAAGATGGTGGACTCTGCCCTTGTCAAGACTATCGATACATCAACGAACATACAGTTCATGATGCTTACCCTCTTCCCCTCATCTCTGACCTCATCTCTAAGCTCAAAGGAGCCTCTTATTTTACGAAGTTTGACATGCGATGGGGATACAACAACGTCTGCATTAAGGACGGCGATCAATGGAAAGCCACCTTTATTACTCATCACGGACTCTTTGAACCGACAGTCATGTTCTTTGGCCTATCCAACTCCCCAGCAACGTTCCAGCGTTTTATGAATGACTCTTTCCGAGATATGATCGCCGAAGGATGGCTCATCATCTACATGGATGACCTCCTTATCTTCTCTGACGAGTCGACAGAACATGAACAATGGATGAAACGTGTTCTCCAATGAATGAAAGAACTCGACTTGTACTTGAAGTTAGAAAAGTGCAAGTTCAACGTCTCCAAGGTAGAATACCTTGGAATGATTATCAAGAATGGCGAACTCGCCATGGATCCAGTTAAACTAGCAGGAATCCAGGATTGGCCAATGCCTAAACAAGTACAAGATGTGCGATCCTTCCTAGGATTCGCAAACTTTTACAGACAATTCCTACCCCATTTCTCCGATATCACCCGACCCCTCCTTGATCTTACAAAAAATTCCCAGCCATGGGAATGGAAGGAACGACAACAGGACGCCTTTGATACTCTCAAAAAGATGTTCCTCTCCCAACCAGTCCTCCAACTCTCCGATCATTCAAAACCCTTCGCTATTGCCACAGATGCCTCTCTTTATGCTTCCGGCGGTGTTCTCCTTCAGACTGATGTCAATGGTGCCTGGCACCCTTGTGGATACCTGTCCCAAACATTCTCTCCTGCAGAATGCAATTACGATGTATATGATTGTGAACTTCTTGCGATCATCCATGCCTTATCCACCTGGAAACATTTCCTGCGTGGATCCCCTCATTCCGTTCAGGTCTTCACCGACCACAAGAATTTGATGTATTTTCGTCAACCACAGAAACTGAACTGTCGTCAAGCTTGCTGGTTACTTGACCTCGCTGATTATGATCTCCAATTGACCCATGTCACAGGACGCAATCTCACCGCTCCTGATGCATTATCCTGTTGTCCTGACCATCTCCCCAACGAACCTACCGATAATGAGAACGTCACCCTTCTTTCCCCAGATCTTTTCATCTCTCTAATTGATACTGAGTTGTCTCAGAAGATCGCCAACTTGTCCTCTTCCGATCCCATCATCCTTGATTCCCTACATGCACTTGCAGGCGAAGTTCCTGCTCACTTTTGATCCCGCCTCTCTGATTGGAAATATGACGCCGGTGTTTTGACATACCAAAACCGGGTCTATATTCCAAATGACCTTTCTCTCCGTCGTGAGGTTGTCGCCTGTTCTCATGATCATGCAACTGCTGGCCATCCTGGCATACTGAAGACTTGACAAATGGTTGCCTCTGAATTTTGGTGGCCAGGTTTCGCTGTGTTCGTTCGTAATTACGTCGAAGGGTGTGCCCTTTGTCAACAGAACAAGGCAAACACTCATCCTACAGTCCCTCCCCTCCTTCCTATCCCCTCTTCCTGCACCTGCCCTTTCCAACAAGTCTCATGTGACTTGATCACTGATCTCTCCGTCTCTGACGGTTTTGATTCGCTATTGGTCGTGGTCGACCATGGCCTTACTAAGGGGGTAATTCTTTGCCCTACCAAGAAAACCACTACCGCCGAAAATATCGCCGCACTATTCTTCAAGAAGGTCTACTTACATTTTGGCCTTTATGATAAGATTATTTCCGACAGAGGTCCTCAATTTGCCTCTTCTTTCGCAAAAGAACTAGGACATATCTTAGAATACGACCTCTCCCTCTCCATAGCGTATCACCCTCAGACAGATGGAGAGATGGAGCGAGTAAATCAAGAAGTGGAAACTTACCTGCGGATCTATTGTGGGAGTAATCCAACTTCTTGGGTGGAGAACATTACGTTTGCCGAATTCGCACACAACCACCGCCCTCATTCCGTCACTGCCAAATCCCCATTCTTTCTCATGATGGGATATGAACCCCACTCCCTTCCTTCCATCCTCGCTAAATCCGACCTCCCTGCAGTCGAAGAACGCCTTCGACTTCTTATATTTGCTAGAAACGAAGCCCTGGCTGCGCATGAACTTGCCCAGCAGGTTATGAAATTGAGAACAACAAAGAACTTCACACCTTTCCAGAAAGGTGATAAGGTGTGGTTAGAAGCATGGAATTTACGACGTTCCGTACAGAACCCAAAGTTCGCCCTGAAAAGAGAAGGACCTTTTACTATCACACAGGTCTATTCTCCCCTTTCTTACCGACTCCGGCTCCCACAGACATGGAAGATACACCCCGTGTTCCATGCTTCTCTTTTATCGCCCTATCGCGAAAACAGCGTACACAGCGAGAATTTCCCGAAACCACCCCCTGACCTTATCGCATCTGAAGAGCAATTCGAGATTGAGCAGATATTAAAACATCATGGTCTGCTCAACAACCACTCCTATTTGATCCGATGGAAGGGCTATCCACCAGAAGATGACTCATGGGAACCAGAGCGGAACCTGAAAAATGCCAAGAAGGTTTTACTGGCCTATAAAAAGGCTCACCCTAAGATGTTTGGTTCCCAAATGAAAATCTAGTCAACCATGTCCTCTCCCAGCAACACCATTTCCCTCCCCTATGATTTTTCTATCATCACCCACTCCCCCTATGCAGATGCACTTGTCTCTATTGAAGAAACCACGTTCGAAGACTTACATCGTAATTTAGAAAACTCCAGACTTGCCGTCGCACTCGATACATATTTCGATGAAGACTCCCCTCTTGATAACCTACTAAGAGCTTATAATCAATGCGCCGCTCTCATAGCGATCACCAACGTCTATGAACAAGAACCACTACCAGCTCATGACATTCCCCCTGCCTTTTCCACTCTATCCCTTCACCTAGCTGTACTTCAACATCATCTTATCAGAACGTTCCATCAATTAGGAATGTCGGAGATCGTAGATGACATTGATTTCTCCTTAGAACGACGAACCCGTGCCCTCCAGAATCAAGACGGATCTCAATGATCCATATCTCCCCCTGCCGTCCCTATTCCCCCTCCTACAGTCGCCTCCACACCATCTGCTAGTTCTGCACCATTGACGCCAAGAGAAGAAGAAATGTTCCAACAGACTATGAATCGTATAGAATGAGCGCGTATCGCTGAACAATTACAGACTCAGACTGGTCCAGTTCTTTCCCCAGGTCATCCCCAATATGCTAGGGCATGTTTCTTTTGTCGACGCCTTGGACATCTGAAGCGAGATTGTCAGCTGTATGAGTGTCCTCACTGTCAGCAGTATGCTCCTGGGCATCGTCCATCTTTTTGCCCAGCCACCAGACGTTCTCCCCCTCGATCCCCCTCTACTTCGTCCTCTTCCTCTCGTCGTAGTAGACGCTCCTCTCATGTCGCCTCTTGATCGTCCACCCCCTCATCAGCCCAATCCTATCACCCAGCTCCTGAACAGTTACTCACCGACATGTCGAATCAAGTGCTGTTCACAATTCGTGAATCCACTCGCACAATTGAGCAGGCGACTCAACAGGTACAGAGTGCTATTGACGTCGTCAATCAATGAATAGCCGATATCGAGCAGGAACTAAGTCCCACCCCTTCTGATGTAGCAGATGCAGGATGGGGAACCCCAGCCTGGGAAGATGAACTTCCAACCTTGGTTGGATCATCTACCTTGTCCACGGCGTCATTATTCACCCCATCTACCACCACGTCTTTCATCAACTATGTTACACCTCCCGACACTGATCCCACTGATTATGATGACCAGGTTGATGATACAGGATACGGCAACATGATGGGCTCTCCGGTTTATTCATCTCTTCGTGAATTATATTGAAAATACAGTGATTTTCATCGTACTAAGGGGGTAATGTTACGTTTTATTCCCCTAATACCCCTTTTCTTGATTATCTTTCCTTGATCTTTCCTTTCTTAGACATATGATGACCTTTCCATAGCCTTATCTTTTGTTCCCATGATCCGGACGCTATTTCCGTTCTAGGCATAGCTTCTTATATGCCTTGTGTTCCCTTTCATCTCCGTTGATTGACAGTTGCTTAGCTACCTTGGCTATGATTCAACATGACTCCAGATGAGTCATTCCGCAGTAGGCACTGCTTGGTCTGTGCACCGTCTTGATACTTACTTAAACCTTTGCGCACTATATCATAAACTCTAAGTAGAATCTCCATTGTATCCTCTGACCTACCAGTCAATTGATCCATTGGTTTCTCTTGACGTCTTGCTCTGCATCTCGTCAGATGGTCTACTTCACCGATACTTTGATCCAAGACCTCCAGCTTGCGAGGCACTGATACTCAGATCCAAGACCTCCGGCTTGCGAGGCATTGATACCTTCAGCTTGAAGGCCCAAGAACCCGATCCCCCTTTTAAGGGCTACGCTCGTCCCTATCTAGGCCAAGCGTAACACCAGGGGAGTGCTGATGCAACAAGATGTCAATGGGGACCTGCGCCCGTGCAGTTATCTCTCTCGCACCCTTACCCCGCAGGAACGGAATTATGACATTTACGATCGGGAATTACTGGCAGTTATCCACGCTCTCACAGAATGGCGTCATTATCTACAGGGGACCGGTCGTATGGTCAAAGTGTACACCGACCACAAGAACCTCTCCTATTTCTGTCAACCCCACCACCTCTCCCGCCGGCAAGCCCGTTGGATGCTCTTCCTGCAGGATTTCAACCTCAAATTTGTGGTGCGACCAGGCACATCTATGGGCCCCACTGACACTCTCTCCTGAATGCACGACGTTGACACCACTGGTGATAACACCGACGTGGTCCTCCTATCTCCCAAGCTCTTTCTTGCTCGTATCGACGTCTCTCTTCTTTCCACTATCCACACATCTTCCCTTACCGACCCCTTGGTTCTTTCCACTCACTCCTCCCTGCAACAAGGTGTTCCCTTCTTTTCTTGTTCCTCTCTTCATGATTGGTCTTATTCACCTGCTGATGGCTGTCTCTACTACCGCTCCCGGCTGTACGTTCCTCCCGCCACTCGCTCTTCTCTCATTGCCTCCATCCATTCGTTCCCCTCTGGCAGCCACGGCAGCATTTACCGTACGCTCTCTCTCCTTCAACACAATTATTGGTGGCCAGGTATGGCTTCTTTCGTCCGCTGTTTCATTTTGGGGTGCCCCCTCTGTCAATCCAGCAAGGTGAACACCCATCCTACCATTCCCCCTCTCTCTCCCCTTGCCTCCTCCTCCACTCGCCTGTTCCAACAAATCTCAGTCAATCTCGTCTCTGGTTTTCCCCTTGTGGACTCTTATGATTCTGTTCTGGTCATGGTCGACCATGGTCTTAGTAAGGGGGTGTTTTTCCTCCCCTGCTCTAAATCGAGCGACGCTGCCCATATCGCTCATCTCTTTTTTACTTACATCCTTCCACATGTCAGTCTTCATGACTGCATGATTTCCGATCGAGGTCCTCATTTCGCCTCGGTCTTTGCCCAAGAACTGGCTCGTCTCCTTCAATACAATGTCGCACTCTCATCTGCCTATCATCCGCAAATGGACGGCGAAACGGAATGAGTAAATCAAGATTTGGAAACATATCTTCGTCTCTTTTGCCAAGATAATCCAACGACCTGGGTCTCTCTCTTGCCGATGGCACAATTCGTTCATAATTCATCTGTCCACTCCACAACCAAGGTCACTCCTTTCTCCTTGA
Source organism: Xerocomus potaroensis (assembly GCA_038088895.1). Lineage (NCBI taxonomy): Eukaryota > Fungi > Basidiomycota > Agaricomycetes > Boletales > Boletaceae > Xerocomus > Xerocomus potaroensis. Next base: position 11,879 of record JBBPJT010000942.1, read on the forward strand.
TTTTAGGTTATGAACCTTGTGCCTATCCTCCGCTTGGAAAAACATTTCTCCCCTCCTTAACTGAACGACTGACCCTTCTGGATAAAGCCCAAGAGGAAGCCCTTCACGCCCATCAGTTGGCTCAACAGTACATGCGCGAGCGGGTGCGAAGTAAATTCTGTCCTTGGTGTGTCGGCGATAAAGTGTGGTTAGAAGCAAAAAATCTCTGCCGAAGCTCCCCATGGTGGAAATTAAACCCCTTACGAGAAGGGCCGTTTGAAATCGCAAAGGTCGTCTCTCCTGTGGCATATCAATTACATCTTCCCTCGACCTGGAAAATCCACAACGTGTTCCACGCTTCCCTTCTAACCCCGTACCGTGAGACAGCCGAACACGGCAAATCAATTCTCCACCCCCCATCAATGGACATAGAAGGGGAAGAAGAATGGGAAATAGAACGGATCTTACGACATAAAGGGACCATCAAGAACCATTCTTTCCTCATCAAATGGAAGGGATATTCCTGGGCTGAAAATACATGGGAGCCAGAACGGAACTTGCGAGGTGCATGGACCACTCTTTCTGCTTATAAGCGGGAACATGCTTTAGAATGAAGACGATCAACCACTATCATGCCTCCCATCCGCAACGTCTCTCCTCGCCCCACTACTTCCACACATCTTATCCCCGCCATTTTCCCCATTCGCCTCAACTTTCTCCCTGACCTTGCTCGATCGCTCGTCTTCTCTACCATCTTACAAGACGTGTCATTATTTGCCTGAGCCATGGAATTGCAACTGGTAGACCACACCCTCGAAGACACTTGTCACATGTACCACACCCTCGCCACGCTGAGACTTGTTTTTGCTAGTGCCACTCCAACTGATCATCCCCCTCTCCTCACAGCTCAAGGGGCGACGTGTCTTTCACAAGCTCGGGGACAAATGCTCGACCTACTTTACCGATTAGGTTTTGGGTATGTCCTCAATAACTTACCTTTTGAAACCATCGGCCCCATCGTACGACCCTTTCTGTGTGCTATGCATCCAACCGCATGGTATGCCTATTTGCAGGCACAGGAAAGACCGGTACGCATGTCAACAGTAGACGTCTTCCCCCCTGAACCCTTGGGGTTGGGGGACTCTCCCC
>JBBPJT010000943.1:0-12979 GCA_038088895.1 Xerocomus potaroensis
CACCCTTACCGTATGTCCCACCCCCTGCGAAGAAACAACGCGCCAAGGCTTCCGGGGGCATACGGTCGGCTGCAAAACAGGGCAAGGCAAATGCTCGACGAGCAGCGGCGTAGACAAATCGGGCGATGATTTATTGTTGTATCACGAATGTTGTGGCAAGCCTAGTACTGAGATGGACAGTACGTTACAATGTAGTCACTCGGCTGACACTACTTGTAACAATTATGTTAATCAATTGTTATGTTGCATTGACGGTTCTAAGTTTGAATATGGTAAACCGCACTCGATCCCTGATGAAGTTTTACTTCTCCCTGAGCCATTAGGCACCCAATGGATAATAAGTCACACGCCTATATCCATCCTTGAAGCTAGTCGCTTCAAGGATCATATACATATTGGACCTAATGTGTCTATCCCTAAAGACATCGAATTCGAACTAAGTGTGGGCATGAATTATTTGTTCCACCAACCTCGTAGATCTCAACTTATCGAGGACGCTTGGCTTGACTTTAGTTGTCGCTTCAAGTGGAAAGTTCATTTTGAATTCGAAAATCAGAAGCCTACGTATGATCCTGATTACGACGTGCGTGTCCCTTCAACGAAAACACCACCCGTTTTACCGTTTTATCTTGATCTTGCGTTCCGTAAGGCTCGCTCTTATGTATACAATTCTATTAAGAGAATACCTACGGAACTCCCTAAGGACGTCGACCCCTTTCAACCGCTCGGTCCTAAGGTAGAACGAATCAGGCGATTTCTTGTTGACAATGACTATGTTGTCACACCAACAGACAAGAATCTCGGCCTCGCGGTGTCAGAGCGGACCTGGATTATACGTAACAGTCTAGAATGTATAAGTAATCCTGCAGAATATAGACTGCTCGATTCAGCTACTGCTACACACATTCTAGATGGCAAGTGCGCTGAAATGCGTGCGTTAGCTGATATTGCTGAGAACTTAGATTGGAAACACGGCAGTTTATCCGAATACCTGCGCCACCTTATTACCCCCGCAGGAAGCGAACATAAAATACCTAATTTTTACGGTATCCCTAAAATTCACAAATTCCCAGTGAAATTTAGGCCTATTCTCCCCTGTCATTCGGCTATCCAAAACCCTGCCGCCAAATTTGTGTCGAAGCAGCTCAAACCGATCATTGAATCGGCGCCTACCATAATTAAAGGTTCCAAAGACTTGGCGATTAAATTGAGCAAACTCCAACCGATCATAGGCCAGGAAATTTATCTGGTCACGGGTGACGTAGTCGCTTATTATCCCAATATTCCCTTAAACAAATGTCTCGATAGGGTTTTCGAGTTATATATGGAACATTATTGGAACACGGCAGATCACCTAAACGAAGACGCCCTGCTTGAACAGGACTTCTTCCGTCGTAACTTGATCGTAGGAAATACGGAGTTACTTACGCAATTTGATGGGAAAATCTATCAACAATTGAACGGCCTCGCCATGGGCGTTGCAGACTCACCAGACCTCGCTAATCTATATGGTTGGTATTCTGAACGCCAGGGGAAGGTGCTTGATAGCCCTCGTATCGTTTTTTATGGACGATACATCGATGACTGTTTCGCTATTGTATATGCCAACGACGCGGATGATGCATTACAAATAGTTCAGGAACGTGTCAATATCGAAGATTGCACTATTACGTGGGAAGCGGGTAAAGCTTTACCGTTTTTGGATATGATGTTGTATATTGACGGGAAAAACAACCTCCAACATATGCCATACCGTAAAGCTCGCTCCCACCAAGAAAGAGTTCCATGGATCAGTGCTCACCCCTTTGACGTTAAACGAGGAACGTTCATTGGTGAGATGTCGCGGTTAGCCACCCTATGTAGTAAGGAAGAACACTACCTTGGGGCGATAAACGGTCTTAAGGCCCTTTATTGTAAGCGTGGCTATCCGGCCGACCTGGTCCAAAGCTGGGCCCATAAACATTACAAGGAAAGATGGACTAATCGTCTACGTATCGAATCTCGGGATAGGCCGGATGTCCTTGTGTTGAAAAGCCACTTTAATACGGCATGGAATTACTTTAATGCACATGAATTAGAGGACACTATTAAGAGATACACGCGTGAATGGCTCGCACGAGCCGACAGCGGGGACCTCGGATCTCGAGAATTCCCACGTATACCTGCCACATGGCCATCGAGTACCGTGTGTGCACATCAGATGCTGTCTGAAACGGTTGATGATGCGGGAAAGTCTTGTTACTACCCGGATATACGTAAAACACGTATCTTGGACGCTAGGTTGATTGTCTCGCGTAAGCGAACCGTCAACTTAGGAGATTTAGCATCACTTTGGAAAAAAATAGTGATCCAACACCTGGATGAACGTGAATCAAATCCTCCTCCGGCACCGGAGCGGATCCCTGCTCACATCCCCTCGCCGGATGTATCCGGATTTCGTCAACTACGATCAGGACGCATGATCGATATAGCAGGTACTGATGAAACTCCACACCGGCGTTCTCCAAGCCCGATGTCTGTCTGGGAAGACAACACCGCTCAACTTGAGACGATATTTCGAGTCTCTAAGTGGTAGGGAAGATGATGACACAGTAGTATGACTGGATTGAGCTAGTACGTCCGAAGTCTGCACTACTCTGACGAACCGGCTGTCGATCTTATGCGATTGAGGGCGACCTCTCGCACTTAGGGAGGCCTTAGTAACCACTGAAGGACAACTTCTCACCGAACGTTCTCCTTATCACACTATGATGTTGTTATCTTCCGGCTTTGGTGCAGTAATGTGCATCTAGAAGACGGTACGTACGCCAGTATGATACGAAACACGGACATACTAACCACGTGGTTTTGGGAGCCTAAGCTAACCTAACCCAAACCTAACCTAACGTAAGCGCGTACTTCTAAAGTGATTAGATGGTAACTAATCCAGTCATCGGCTGTCCAGCCTAAACCTAACCTAACTAACCTAACCTAACCGGTCCGACCCCCGGCCACGTGACGGATGGAAGGGGTGGGAAGATTCCCGATTTGGTCAGATTAAGATCTAGGCACGGTAGATGGACAGCCTGGGAAAGGCTCACACGGTAATTAGTTATTACTGAGTTCTTTTTTCTCACAGTCGTGAGAACATTCACACGTCAAACCCAATACGGAACAATAGGTGTTCCATTTGAGGAGTTATTGGTGACGTGTCTTTCCCATGCTATTGTTGACTGACTGTCTTCTAGTTCCCACACTTTTAGTATAAAAGTAAGTGGATGGCGTCGTTCTCCAGTGCGAATACAGAACTGATGAGTGCTTCGGCACGAAATAGATCCTGATCTTGTAAACGAAAAGGTCAGGCTATTTTCTATTTCGCCTACCAACTCACTACACTCCCCATACTCCAAACCGCACCTTCGGCGCGGTTTGTCGTCCTAACCTAACCTCGAAGTACCGTACAGCCACCGGCGCGCGACAGCAGAGATAGCGCTACGGACGTTTGAATGCCGTCAGCTGGGTAGCCCGGGCCGGACTTGCGATTGTGCTACCGGACTGCAGTGGTTGCCATTTATGGTAATCCAGCCAGCTGGTCTGCCCAGCATAATCAAAAAGATGGTCGGGTGGTCCCAATTAGGCTAGCTGGTTAGTGCGAATGTAGGGGGTACTGGGATGTGTAGCCCAGCTGATGAGTCCTAAAGGACGAAACCCGTTACGTGACAAATGTTCATAATTAGGCTGGTCGTTCACACGACCCACGTGACCTGAGAAATCACGTGGCCGCGACTTCGGTCCAGGGTGCCTGAGTGCCGTTCTTGTCTATTCCCGGGCCTTGGGGCGTGGGACACGGATACTCAATTCGTCGTCTTCGCCTCCAACAAGCCGCTTCGCGGCTTGTTGTCGGCTCGGCCTCCTAACCTAAACTAGGGAACTACGTTGATTGTGTAGATCTAGCTTACCGCTACAAGTACATATCGCTGAGTATTTATACTAGTCCTTACCGGCGAACGGACCAAGCTATGCAAGGCTAAACTAGGAAAGTTTGGGGTAGGGCTAAGGGTCTGTCGTGGGAAAGATGGGGACACGAGGCAGTCAACGAAGACGAAGCCTAGAAAAGAAAGAGCGTCCGAAAAGAAGACATAACGTAAGCAAAAGTCGACGATGAATGGTAAAGGTAAAGAAAAGTAAAGAAAATGTAACAATCATTGTGCCAGGTTTATGTAGCCATAGAAAGTTAAACCTAGATAGATATTGTGCCCACCGTGCCTGTTGGCAGTTTAAGTCTTGTCTTTTCATGAACCACTATAAATTTGCATGATCGTTCCATATTTCAAACTCGTATTTGGCGCCTTCAAGATAATGGCGCCATATCTCTAGTGATCTTATCACACTAAGCATCTCTTTATCAGCAACTGGATAGTTCTGTTCTTCCAGAGACATGGAGTGTGATGAGTAAGCCACCGGATGCCACTTTTCCTCTTTTAGTATAGATAGCACTGCCCCTGTTGCATAATCGGAGGCGTCCATCTCTAGCCAAAATTGGCAGTCATTATCGGGGTATGCCAAAATGGGCGCTTTAGTAAATAGTCCCTTTAGTGTATCAAAGGCTATCTGCTGAGTTTCGCCCCATCTGAAGGGGTTGTCTTTTCATGTGAGATCATTCAGTGGCCTAGTGACCTGCACGTAGCCCTCAATGAATTGTCTGTAAAAGTTCACAAGTCCTAGAAAACTCCGGACTCCTCGAACAGTCCTAGAGGTAGGCCAATCTAGTATAGCCTGTACTTTGGAGCTATCCATATGAATCCCATTGCATGAGACAATCATTCCAAGGAACTCCACTTTGGATGTGCGAAATATGCACTTCTCCGGCTTTGCAAACAGATCATTAGCTTGTAGCTGCTCCAGTACTTTCTTTACAATTTTATCATGTTCTTCTATCTTATCTGTTTTTGTGAATATCATTAGATCGTCAATGTAGATTATCATACAGTCGTCCATATCACTGAAAATCTTGTTCATCATTTGCTGGAATGTTGCTGGCGAGTTACACATGCTGAAGAACATTACCAGCAGCTCAAAAGAGCCCTTGTGGCATATGAAGGTGGCCTTTCATTCATTGCCTTCCTTGATCCGTACATTGTTGTAACCCCATCGGAGATCTATTTTCGTAAATAGTCTTGCCCCTTTTAGCTTATCGACTAATTGGGAGATTAAGGGGAGCAGGTAATCATTCCGTACAGTATGCTCATTTAGATACCTGTAGTCTTGTACCATCCCCTTCTGGCCATCCTTCTTTGGTATGAAGAAGACCAGTGAGGTCATTGATGATTTAGATGGCCGTATGTAGCCTTTAGATAGTTGATCATCTATGAACACAGAGACCTCCCCCTGCTCCTTGGGTGAGAGGGGTATTAATCTACCTTTCTTGGCTTTAAATGAGTCTTTAAGATTGATTGCATGATCCCATGGCTTGTGCATGGGCATCCACTCCAATTTGTGCTTTGAGAAGATGCTTAGATAGTTGTGCAAAGCTCCAGGCACCAGTTCTTCCAGCGTTTTCTCGTCTGGATGTGGTTGTTCAAGGCTTTTCCTTGAATCGTATGCACTCCAGGTGCTGTTTGCTTCTTCGTTTTCAATACATCTGTTATGGCTATCGTGATGTTTTCCTGTATATGCATTACATCCTGTCTTCTTCCTTTTCTGGATGCTCTTCCTTTTTGTAGGCTTAGTCATTCGTTGACAGCCTCATGTCCCCAATCTTTTCACACTTTGCCTTTAGCCCTATCCCAGACGTACCTAGTTAGGCTTAGCATAGCTTGGCCCATTCACTGTAAGAACTAGTATATATACCTCATGATATGTAGTAGTATGGTAAGCTAGTTCTACGCAATCATACATAGTTCCCTAGCCTCCAGAGTCCTCCCTTAAGGTTGATAACCTCAACTAAGGGATCCTTTTCACCTCCTTGCGAAACAACTGCATAAAACACATAACAAAGAACTAGCTTCTCACTAGCTGAACGCTAGCATCGCTTCAGCCATTCCCCCCTGACGGTTCTTTGCACCTCCCCCGTCCGATACCTTGTCCGAAGAAGACGAGTCATCCCTGCAGCAATACTCCTCTGCCAAAGATACTCCCCTAACCCCTTATCCCCCACTCCCCACCATGAACAACCCTGCCACTCCTGCCCCTCCCCTTCCCATTGCTGCTCCTATGCCACAGGGACCACTCCCAGCTGAATCCAAAGTGGGATTACCTGCCAATTTCTCTGGAGAAACTGATGATGCCATCCGATGGAGCCTGGCCATGGTGGCCTATTTTTCGCTCAACCCACAACACTATGTCTATGATGGACCAAAAATGTTGGTCACACTAAGCAAACTGACAAAAGGGCGAGGAAGATCCTTTGCTGAGAAATGGTATCATATCCTCGGAGACGACACTATCCGGGATGAAGAGAAAACCTACGACTTGTTGATGAAGGACTTCAGCAAGACATTTTATCCTTACAATTTTAAAGAAGAAGTGCACCGAAAGCTGTTGGCAACCAAACAGAATCTCTGAGATCATGACGCAGGCTTTTAGACCTACCTCACAGACTTCCAATTTCATGCTGCTCGGAGCAGAATTATGGACCAAAATACTCTTATCGATGCCTTTGTGGGAGGTTTAGACCCGCAGATCAGCCAAATGATACTGTCCATGGCAGACCTCCCTGCTAGTCTTGAAGAATGGGCAAAAGCAGCATCCAAGTTCCATGCCCAACAATAGCAGATTAGGGCCCTTTGATCTGGAGGGACGTTGCAGTGGACGATGAACAGTGGAGGAAGATGAGACCCTAATGCAATGGACATCGATGCAGTAACTCTTACCCCTGTGAATCATGCAAAACATCTGAGAGAAAACCAATGCTTTGTTTGTCATAGGATTGGTTGCAGAGCCAGTGTGCATCGCAGCAGTGGCAAAGTACGAACTCCTCCTCACAACAATAATCCCTTCCGCCGAACCTCCTCCTCTACCACTCCACCAGCGTCCATCAATCAGGCGGGACCCTCCACAATTCGCCATCTCCCTGTTCAAACTGTCACCGCGTCTACACCTGTTGTGTCTACCCCTGTTCCAACGAAACTCGACCACTATATTGCTCAATTGACTGAGCAAGGCACCACCGCCGATCAAATCCATGCTGTATTAGAAGTGTGCTATACCAATAACGATGAGGTTGAAGAATTAGCACGAACCGAATTAGCCAAGGCAAAAGGGAAGGATTTTTAGCCAGGAAGAAAGGATTATCAATTGCCTCTCTTCCTGATATGATAGCAACTGTACATAAGACAGGGACCATAGAGAAATCTATGCACATTCCTCTTCACCTTTACAGTTCCACCAATAAGATTGATACCTCAGCCCTAATCGATAGTGGGGCAACAGGAAGTTTCATCGACAAATCTTTTGCGAGAAAGCATCAACTGCTGCTGAAAAGGCTAGCTGAAATGCAGATTGCCCAAAATGTGGACGGGACCATCAACAAAAGTAACACTATCCAATGTAGTGTCTCTATTGCAATAAAAATAGGATCTTGGGTTAAACCTTGGACATTCTTAGCCTTAACCATACGAAAAGACCCCATCATCCTTGGGCTGCCATGGCTATGAAAGGCAAATCCACTCATCAATTGGGAACTAGGGACATTTGCCTTACCAGGGTGGCCTATGAAGGAAGAAGAAGAGGAAGTAAACCACTTATCAACAAACGTTGACCAAAAATTAGGCACCCTCTGGAAAAAAAGGTATAGGTCAGAAGAGGTGTTTCATACAACATTGGCTACCCAACTCACCCAAGAGAAACCCCTAGTTGTGCAGGTAGAACTTTCCTCAGCATTTCAGGAGTATATGGATGTATTTGGCGAAGTAAAGGCTGGACAACTATCTCCCTCTCGGCCATTTGACCATATGATCACCCTTACTCCAAATTTCATTCCAAAAGTAGGGAAGATCTATCCTCTCAACCCGAAGGAAAAGGAAGCATGTCAAGCCTTCCTGAAAGAAAATCTAAAAGCAGGGCATATCATCCCTTTGTCGTCCCCCCAAGCTTCCCCTTTCTTCTTTGTGCCAAAGAAAACTGGAGATCTTCGGCCATGTCAAGACTATCACTACCTGAATGAACATACGGTTAAAAATGCCTATCCTCTTCCCTTAATTTCGTCATTGGTAGTGTTATGTAGTGAGCCAATAACTCTGAATGGCAGTGACTACAAGGGCAACAACAAGATAGATGGCTGTGATGAAAACGGCTAAGGAAGAGAATACAGATAACATGATGTCCACTAGAATAGTCGCGAGAACGAAAGCAAGGATTGAGATAAGAATGGTGATGGGTGAGGAGCCATCAAAGGCTGATGCCGGAATGATGGAGATACGGATGATGAAGGAATCCTCAAGGCACAGTGGTGGGATGAGGATGGAGCCACAAGAAGTTACAGGCCCACACTTTAGGTGATGTAACGATGAGATTAAGCTTAGAGTGCTACTACAAATATAGTGCTACTTATATACTATCAGCCATGGTGCACGGACCATGCTGAGTCATTGCTATATAAGGGTAAGCCCACAACCCAAGGTCAGGGGTTGAACTATAACGAGTAATACCCATAGCCCAGGGCTATGGGTGCACACGTAAGCCTAAGAACAGGAACAGCCACGAGGTAGAAGCATAAAAGCCTCGTGGCAAACACATGTATGTCACGTGACAGGTAATACAGACAACCTAGGAGACAAGCGTTATCCATAGGTCAGACAACAATCAAGAGATAAGGGAAAGACATCTAATCATATACCGGTGGGGGAGTGGTGTAGTGGGGGATAAGGAATGAACTGTTTAGACTAAGGACCCCAATGTTAAGGCTGAACATTGGGCGTCCTGTCAAGAACTGTAACAGGTAGACCAACTAAAGGGGTCTACTGTTTTTACGAAATTTGATGTTCAATGGGGATATAACAATGTCCTCATCCATCCAGAGGACCACTAGAAAGCCATGTTTATCACCCCATTTGGTCTCTACGAACCAACCATTATGTTTTTCAGCCTATGTAACTCTCCCGCCACCTTCCAAGCCATGATGAATCACATTTTCCGTGACTATCTTGCTGAAGGATGGCTTGTCATTTATATGGATGATATTCTCATTCATTCCAATGACCTCACCCTCCACCACCATCATACTCACCTCGTCCTCTTCCACCTTCGAGAACATTCCCTCTATCTCAAACTATCAAAATGTGTCTTCGATGCAGCTGAGGTAGAATATCTGGGAATGATTGTGTCAGCTGACTGTATCTGAATGGATCCTACTAAACTCTCCACCATTCGTGATTGGGAACCCCCCAAGACCATTAAAGGAGTATGATCTTTTCTCGGTTTTTGTAACTTCTATCGGAAGTTTATCCTGAACTTTTCTCTTCTTGCTGCCCCTCTTCACTCTCTCACTCAGAAGGACACTCTCTGGCAATGGATGCCTGCTTGCACCGCTGCCTTCCAATCACTCAAGGCCTGTTTCCTCTCTTCTCCTGTTGTTACACTTGGCCTGAGTAAGGACGAGCATAGCCCTTGAAAAGGGGATCTGGTTCTTGGGCCTTCACGTTGAAGGTATCAATGCCTCGCAAGCCGGAGGTCTTGGATCAAAGTATCAGTGCCTCGCAAGCTGGAGGTCTTGGATCAAAATATCGGTGAAGCAGACCGTCTGATGAAGTGCAGAGCAAGACGTCGAGAGAAACCAATGGATCGATTGACTGGTAGGTCAGAGGATACAAGGGAGATTCTACTTAGGGTTTATGGTATAGTGCGCAAAGGTTTAAATAAGTATCAAGACGGTGCACAGACCAAGCAGTGTCCACTGTGGAATGACTCATCTGGAGTCATGTCGAGTCATAACCTAGGTAGCTAAGCAACCATCAATCAACAGAGATGAAAGGGAATACAAGGCATATAAGAAGCTATGCCTAGAATGAAAATAGCGTCTGGATCATGAGAAAGAAAGACAAGACAATGGAAAGGTAATCATTCGTTCAAGAAAGAAAAGATCAGGGAAAGATAATCAAGAAAAGGGGTATCAAGGGAATAAAACATAACACCTGTCCTCACTCTCCCCGATCTCACCAAACCCTTCCTTGTCATGACTGATGCTTCACTGGTTGCCACAGGCGGTGTCCTCATGCAGCATGACAGCAATGGCGACCTCCATCCCTGTGGGTACCTCTCACATACTCTTTCCCCTGCTAAACGGAATTATGACATCTATGACCACAAACTCTTGGCAGTCATTCATGCCCTGGTGGAATGGCACCATTATCTTCAAGGTATGGGTCACCCGGTTGAGGTTTATACCAATCACAAGAATCTTGCATACTTCCGTCAACCTCATTGCCTTTCCCATCATCAAGCTTGTTGGATGCTCTTTTTGCAGGATTTTGACTTGAAGTTCTCTGTTCAGCCAGGTTCCGCTATGGCTCCTGCAGATGCCCTTTTCTGTGCAACCGCCATCCCCAGCCACCAGGATAACACTGACGTCACCCTTCTTCCCTCCGATCTCTTTATCTCCATGATCGATCTCGTGCTCGCCCAGAAGATCCATCTCTCCTCTTTGTCTGACCCTCTTGTCCTCTCCGCCCTTTCCCATATGGCAGAGGGTTCCCCACTCTTTCCCCATTCCTCTCTTGCCGATTGGTCTTTCTCCAACAGTCATCTGTATTATTGCCGGTGCCTTTACATTCCCCCCGACACGCACCATTCTCTCGTCTCTGCCATCCACTCTTCCCCCACCAGTGGCCATGGTGGTGTCTTTTGCACCCTCACTCTCCTTCGCCGCAACTATTGGTGGCCTGGTATGCCCACCTTCGTCCGTCGTTACATCCTTGGTTGCCCCCTTTGTCAATCCTCTAAGGTCAACACCCATCCCTCTCTTCCCCCCCTCTCTCCCCTTGCTTCTCTTGCAACTCGTCCTTTTCAGCAGCTCTCTGTTGACCTCATTTCTGCTTTTCCCCCAGTCAGTGCCTTTGATGCTGTCTTGGTTGTGGTCAACCATGGCCTTAGTAAGGGGGTATTTTTCCCCCCTTGCTCAAAATCTATTGATGCAGTGGGAGTAGCACAGCTCTTCTACACCCACATTTTCCCTATTGTAGGACTACATGACTGGTTGATTTCTGATTGTGGACCTCAATTCGCCTCCACATTTTCTCGTGAGCTGGCACATCTCCTTCACTATGATGTTGCCCTCTCCTCCACATATCACCCACAAACTGATGGCAAAACTGAACAAGTCAACCAGGAACTTGAAACCTACCTTCGCCTCTTTTGCCAGGATAATCTGCAAACATGGGTTGACTTATTGCCAATGGCACAGTTCATGCATAACTCCTCCATTCATTCTGTCACCCAATGTACCCCGTTCTCGTTAATGATGGGATACGAACCACGAGGGTATCCACCAATAGGGAAAATGTTCATCCCAGCTCTCTTGGAAAGGTTGACCTCCCTTGAGAAAGCACAGAAGGAAGTGATAAGTGCTCATCAATTAGCATAGCAACTGATGCGAGAGCATATCTGTGGCAAGTTCTGTCCATGGAAAGTCAGAGATAAAGTGTGGTTGGAAGCCAAGAATTTACAAATGAGTTCCCCCTGGAAGAAACTAAACCCACTTCGTGAAGGTCCATTTGAAATCATCAAGGTCATCTCCCCAGTGGCATATCAATTACGGTTACCCCCAAAATGGCAGATTCATAACGTCTTCCATGCCTCCCTCTTATCTTCTTATCGCACAACTGCAGAGTACGGAACACCGACGTTACGCCCACCCTCAATGGAGATCGACAGAGATGAAGTGTGGGAAGTCGAACAAATCTTACGACATAAAGGACCTCTTCGAAACCACCGTTATCTCATAAAATGGAAGGGATATTCTTTAGCCAAGAATACTTGGGAACCAGAATGGAACTTAGCCGGAGCACAGACCATCCTCACGGCATATAAGAAAAAACACCTTCTCTCCTAAAGGTCCCTCACTTCATGTCTTACCCTCTACTGCCATGCCCCCCACTTGCAATGTCTCCCCTCCAATCATGTCCACCTCCGCACACCTCATCCCTGCTGTCTTCCCCATCCAAATCAACTCTCTCCCTGAGTTGGCTCGTGCCCTCATCTTCTCAACTGTTCTGCAAGATGCCCCCTTCCTCACATGCACTATGGAATCTCCCATCATGGACATGGCACTTGAAGAGGTGTGCCAATTATACCTCACCCTAGCCACCTTACGTCTCGTCTTCAATTTTGCCACTCCCTCTGACCACCCTCCTATCCTTGCCACACAGGGAACCACCTGTCTCACAGACACACAAGGGCAGATCCTTTCTCTCTTGTACTGACTCGGACTGGGGTATGTCCTCAATTCCTTCCCTTTCGATATCATCAGCCCCCTGGTCCGTTCTTTCCTCGTCGTCATCCACCCCACATCCTGGTACACATATCTTTGCGCAGAGGAACTACCTGTCCATATTGCCCCTATCACCTCCTTTCCCCTGATCCCACTTCAGCTTTCTCCATTCCTTCCTCCACTCATGGAAGGGGAGTCAGTCATGCCTAGTGTTACAGTTTTACGATGGACGCCCGATTGTTCGTCTTAACATCGGGGTCCTTAGTCTAACGGTTCATTTCCTTTCTTCCATCCCCGCCATCTTACGGTATACGATATAGAGTTTCCTTCGTCTCTGTGTTCCCGGCCTTAGGATAACGCTTGACTCCTAGGCCGATTGTATTCGTACCACGTGTCGTCCACGTGTTCGCCATGAGGCTCCTTCTATTTCCGCCTCATGGCTGTTCCTATTACATAAGCTTACCTCGTGTTACGCCCAGGGCTAAGGGCGTTTCCCCATTAGGTCAACCCTTGCACCAGGGTTGAGGGTTTCCCTTACATAGTGCTTAGTCAGCATGGTCTGTGCGCCATAGCTGG
>JBBPJT010000944.1:0-12976 GCA_038088895.1 Xerocomus potaroensis
TTCGCCGTAGCGCTACCACATAGTACTCCGTGTTAGCGTGTTCCTGTGAGCAGTCCAGCGGACTTAAGTCTTCAGGTTCAAATACGAATAAAGTTGCTGTTCCCCATAGTGCACTAGGGGTCGTATTGGCAGAGCGGTAGAGGCTGCCACGTAGAACGCATCGATAACGTTCACTGTTCGCGTGATCACAGTTATTGTCACGTCACTGTACTGAGCGTATTCAGGTGCCATAGCCAGGCATTTCCGGTTCCTCTGCGCATTCTACCCCCGGCATCGAGAGTTACTCCTTGACCGTGACAAGGAGGAGTTTTTATTTGGTTTAGCCCTCAAGCGGAGTTAATCCCTGACCGTGACAGGGACGAGTTTTATTTTCCACAGTTTATGATCAACGCGGAGACCAGCATTAATCTACTCGCTGTCCTCGCTATCCTCTACCTCGCCTTACGAGAGTTTCTGGACAATCCACCAGAGACTACAGCCTTCCCCGAGGAACAAGTTCCCCAGTGAATGTTTGCAACGTGTGCACTCATTGTTCTTGCGATAACTGCACTGCTGTATCTGTTCTACTTAACCTATCTCGTCAACCACTACCTCGAAAGAAATTACACCCTCACTGTTGGGGTCCAGGTCGCGACTTACCCTGCCCTATCTTTCCACGTTTACCCTCCTTCGAAAGTCTCTGGCGTAAATGGGTATGCGTACAACGTAACCGAGTTTCATCCCACCAACGCCCAAGCGCAAAACGTAGGTTGGGACCAAGAAAGCAATTGATGAGAAAGGATCCCTTTGAAGTAGAAGCATTAAAGGAGTTCTTGAAAACCCAAGTCCCCGTGTGGCCAAGTGGAGATCCAGTTGAAGATTTCTGTCAAGATTGGTTGTTGGACATAGCCCACGACGAAGAGAAAAGCACCCCCACCCGAACAAGGAAGGTTCTGTCAAACGAAAGACTCAGATCCCTTCGCCCTTACGATTCCTTAAAGCGTCCAGCGAAGTATCGTAAATGATTTTTGAGGCTACCGCTATATTATTACTAGTAGCGAACCTCTTTGTACTCGTCCGAACCCACCTGAGAGTGACTCGGGAATTCCAACTCCTTTTTGCAGAAGTAGACCTGCAGCTTACGTATCTGCGTACTCAGTTAAACGTAAACTCTGAGATCGCGCATCGCAACGAAAACGAACAACATCTCTCCCTGATCAACAAAATAAATCAGCTCAGAGGAGAATTACCGACTTCATCCCAATCCCCTCCATTCCGCAAGAGAAAGTAAAGCAAGCATGTCGGGCTCCAGTTCAGTTACCTGGAATGATGTGCAAAGCGAAGTACAAGCAGTGGCTCAGGCTGTAAGGACCCTGGCCTCACAAGGAAGTGCTCCAAGTAAGGAGTACGACAAGAAGTTCTCCGATCCCGGGACTTGGGACGGAAAGAAAGAAAGTTTTAAGCATTGGTGGATCCTAGTTGAATTATGGATATCCACCCAGAAATGGTCCGTTTTGACGGAAGACAAGGAAAAGTGCGCTGCAGTATGGATGCGCATGAAAGGCAAAGCGGAGTTATACGCTCAAATGAGAATCCGCACCGCTCTAACAAAGAATACCTGGAAAACCTGGGACGAGCTCAAGGCCGACGTCGAAAAGTACTTCAAACTCTCTGATGAGAATGAGAAGGATTACGCCAAGCTTGAATCCCTGGTGCAAGGAACTACGCCCATGAACGAGTTCCTCAACGAATTCCAGTTCCTCAAGGAAAGCATTGACGTGCCCGACGAGCAAGCCGTTCGGCTACTCCGGAAAGCCGTCAGTGTTACAGTTTTCTTACCGTTCATGCTCCATTTCGCGCCGTCGTCTTTTGCTTACGTTATGTCTTCTTTTTGGACGCTCTTTTCGTTTCTAGGTTCAGTCCTTGTTGACTACCTCGTGTCCCCATCTTTCCCATGCCAACCCTTAGCCCTACCCCAAACGTTCTTAGTTTAGCCTTGCATAGCTTGGTCCGTTCGTTAGGGAGGACTAGTATAAATACCTAGCGATATGTACTTGTAGCAGTAAGCTAGATCTACGCAATCAACGTAGTTCCCTAGTTTCCAGGTCCACTCCTAAGGTCTGTCCAACGACTAGGAGTTCTTCATCTCGCTTGTCGCACTCGGGAATTACGAAAACGCGTAACAAAAGATCTAGCTTCTCACCAGTTGAGAGCTATTCACGCTCCAACCATTCCACCAAGATACTTCCCTCCCGATCCCTCCGACTCTACCGTCTCAGCTGAAGACGACGAAGAACTTTACCAAGAGATCCGCACCCCTTCCCCACCTGTACAACTCTTTCCTCCAAATGTCATGAACGACCCAAACGTAAACGCTCCTCTCGATGTAGTCGCACCTCCTCCCGTCCTTCCCCTACCTGCAGAATCGAAAGCGGGTCTCCCGGAAGCCTTTTCTGGCGAAACGAAAGACGCCATTCATTGGGGCCAAGCTATGGCCACCTATTTTAAACTGAATCCTCGTCACTACGAGTACGACGGCCCCAAAATTCTAGTCACCCTGAGCAAGTTAACGAAGGGGAGAGGAGTTCCCTTCACAGAAAAATGGTACCACCTCTTAAACAACAAGACTATCCCTGATGACGAAAAGACCTATGAGCATATGATGGAAGATTTCAACAAGACGTTCTATCCATACAATTTCAAAGAGGAGGCGCGAAGAAAGCTACTCGCAACCAGGCAAAATCTGAAGGACAAAGACGAAGGGTTTCAGAATTATCTCGCAGATTTTCAGCTACACGCCGCACGAAGCGGGGTGGTTGATCAAAATACTCTTATTGACGCCTTTGCTGCCGGGCTTGACCCCCAGCTAAGTCAAATGATCTTATCCATGGGAACACTCCCCGACACCTTAGACGCTTGGGTCACGGCGGCTGCCAAATTCCACGCACAGCAACAACGAATTCGTGCAATTCGTGCTGGAGGATCGTTCCAACTAGGGCTCGGCCGGAACTGCGATCCAAATGCCATGGACGTTGATTCCATAACGTTAACACCCGCCAATCGAGCAAAACATCTATGGGAGAACTGTTGTTTCACATGCCACAAAATAGGATGTCGCGCTAGTAATCATAGGGGACAGCAGAACCAGAATGCCCCTCGCTCGAATAATCCCTTTCATTCTCGCAACCCCTTCACTTCCCGAGGGGTGAACTCGCCTAGCACGAGTACGTCCAGCTCGCAAAGGATCTCTCGCCCTACCCCCATTAGAGCAATTAACGTTGAACCGGAACCCTCTCCTCTCGACCAATACATCAATCAACTCGTTGAAGGAGGGACCACCGTCGAACAAATCCGCAATGTTCTAACAGCTTGCTACGATGGAAATACGGAAGCAGAAGAGAAAGCTCGTAACGAGCTGGCAGTTCAAAGGGGGAAGGATTTTTAAAATGGGAGAGACTGCGGTCAACCATTCGCCTCCCTATTGACGTTGTAGCCTCTGTACATCAGACAGGATTCAATGAACAATCAATGCATCTTCCTCTTCGATTGTATGGAGCGACAACCAAAGTTGACACGTTCGCCCTCGTAGACAGTGGAGCCACGGGCAGTTTTATGGATGAAACCTTCGCACGAGAAAACGGTTTTCCCCTTATGAAAGTCCCCATTCCCCGGATTGCACGAAACGTGGATGGAACACTTAACAAAAGCAGCATTATAAAATACCAAACCTTGCTCGCTATGAAAATAGGCACACGAGTTTATCCCTGGACCTTTTTGATCCTTGCTCTAGGAAATGAACAACTCATTCTCGGCTTGCCATGGTTGCGGAAATCTAATCCAAACATCAATTGGGCGACCGGCACGATAATTCTCCCAGATGAAAAAACACGGTATTTATCCACAAACGTCGACCCCGCCATCAACAAACTATGGAAAAAACGCTTTGGTCCTGCACAAACGCTTATCAGAAAGGTCACTCTCGCCACAACCTTGGCCCAACAACGGATGAACAAAACTGTTGAACTGCCCTCGCAATTCCAACAATACGCAGAAGTCTTTGCTGAACCAAAACTCGGACAACTTCCCCCTTCCCGACCTTTTGACCATGCCATCACCCTAACACCATCCTTTGTACCCCGTATTGCAAAAACATATTCCCTCAACCCTGCCGAACGAGTCGCCTGTCGGACATTCCTGGATGAAAACTTATGGGCAGGGAAAATCGTCCCCTCCATCTCACCTCAAGCTTCTCCTTTCTTCTTTGTACAAAAGAAAACAGGTGACTTACGACCCTGTCAGGATTACCGCTATCTCAATGAACATACCGTCAAGAATGCATACCCACTCCCGCGAATCTCGTCTCTCATCGATCAACTAAAAGAATCTACTATTTTTACCAAGTTTGACGTCCGATGGGGGTATAACAATGTTCTCATTCGGCCAGAAGATCGTTGGAAGGCAGCATTTATTACTCCTTTTGGACTTTTTGAACCGACGGTGATGTTTTTCGGTCTCTGTAACTCCCCCGCAACCTTCCAAGCTATGATGAACCATCTTTTCCATGACTATTTGGCGGAGGGATGGGTAATCATTTATATGGACGACATCCTCATCCATTCCTCCGACTTAGTCACCCATCATCATCGCACCCACCTTATCCTCGAGCGTTTACGACTCCACCATCTCTACCTTAAATTGTCAAAATGTACTTTTGATGCCTCCGAGATTGAATACCTCGGAATGATCATCGCTCACCACCAAGTCAAGATGGATCCTACAAAACTACGTGCCATCGAACAATGGGAACCCCCTCGATCCGTAAAGGGGATCAGATCTTTCCTTGGGTTCTGTAATTTTTATCGAAAATTCATCCCGAACTTCTCCCTCCTCGCTGCCCCGCTCCATCAACTTACCAAGAAAAATCAACCATGGGAGTGGAACGACGCTTGCACAACAGCCTTTTCCACCATAAAGAAGATCTTCTCATCCGCCCCCATGCTATTACTCCCAGACCTTGTAAAACCCTTTGTCGTCATGACAGACGCTTCCCTCACAGCTACCGGAGGGGTATTAATGCAACGAGATGGTAATGGGGATCTACACCCATGCAGTTACCTCTCTCGTACGCTTACTCCGCAAGAACGGAATTACGACATTTATGATCGCGAACTTCTGGCCGTCATTCACGCGCTCACTGAATGGCGGCACTACCTCCAAGGGACTGGTCACACGGTCGAGGTATATACTGATCACAAAAATCTCTCGTATTTTCGTCAACCCCATCATCTTTCCCGCCGGCAAGCCCGCTGGATGCTCTTTCTCCAGGATTTTGATCTCAAATTCGTAGTCCACCCTGGTGCGTCAATGGGTCCCGCCGACGCTCTGTCCCGTATGCATGACATCGATACCGCCGGCGACAACGCCGATGTCGTTCTCCTTTCCCCCGAACTCTTCCTGGCCCGAATTGACTCCTCTCTCCTTTCCACCATCCGTGAGTCTTCCCACACCGACTCCTTGGTTCTTTCTGCTCGCTCTTCCCTCCAACAGGGCGTCCCTCTCTTCTCTCGATCTTCTCTTCGTGACTGGTCGTATTCATCCACAGACGGCTGTCTCTATTACCGTTCCCGGCTTTACATTCCCCCCGCCGCTCGCTCTTCCCTCGTTCAATCCATTCATACATCCCCCTCTGGCGGACATGGTGGTATTTACCGAACACTTTCCCTTTTACAACGTGACTACTGGTGGCCTGGTATGGCCTCTTTCATCCGCCGGTTTGTCCTGGGCTGCCCTCTTTGTCAATCCAGCAAGGTAAACACCCACCCTACCGTTCCCCCTCTTTCCCCTCTCGCCTCCTCTTCCACCCGCCCCTTCCAACAACTCTCTGTTGATCTCGTCTCTGGTTTTCCCCTCGTGGACTCTTTTGATGCGGTTCTGGTCATGGTCGACCATGGTCTTAGTAAGGGGGTGTTTTTCCTCCCTTGCTCCAAATCAAGCAACGCGGCCCAGATTGCACATCTTTTCTTTACCTACATCTTCCCACATGTTGGTCTTCATGACCATATGATTTCCGATCGAGGACCTCAATTCGCCTCGGCCTTTGCCCGTGAACTAGCTCATCTCCTCCAATACGACGTCGCACTTTCCTCCGCCTATCACCCCCAAACAGACGGTGAGACGGAACGAGTAAATCAGGAATTGGAAACGTACCTCCGTCTCTTCTGCCAGGACAACCCAACAAATTGGGTCTCCCTCCTACCCATGGCACAATTCGTGCACAACTCCTCCATTCATTCCATCACTAAAGTCACCCCCTTTTCCCTGATTTTAGGGTACGAACCCTGTGCCTACCCCCCATTGGGAAAAACTTTTCTCCCTTCCTTAACCGAACGATTGACTCTTTTGGACAAAGCACGAGAAGAAGCCCTTCATGCCCATCAGCTGGCACAACAATATATGCGTGAACGAGTGCGAAGCAAATTTCGCCCCTGGCGGGTCGGCGATAAAGTGTGGTTGGAAGCTAGAAATCTCCGCCGAAGTTCTCCATGGCGGAAATTAAACCCCTTATGAGAAGGGCCGTTTGAAATTACCAAGGTAGTCTCTCCTGTGGTGTATCAATTACGCCTTCCCTTGTCTTGGCGAATCCACAACGTGTTTCACGCTTCCCTGCTAACCCCGTATCGTGAGACGGCCGAACATGGCAAATCGATTCTCCGACCCCCATCAATGGACATAGAAGGGGAAGAAGAGTGGGAGGTAGAGCGGATCTTACGGCATAAAGGAACCGCGAAGAACCGGTCGTTCCTCATCAAATGGAAGGGATATTCCTGGGCCGAAAACACCTGGGAACCGGAATGGAACTTACGCGGTGCACGGACCATCCTTCTCGCTTATAAACGAGGACATGCGTTGCAATAACTCGCAACCCTCCAAACAATGCCTCCAATTCGCAACGCCTCACCTCACCCCACCACTTCTGCTCATCTTGTTCCCGCCGTGTTTCCCATACGTCTTAATTTCCTACCCGACATCGCCCGTTCACTCGTATTCTCCACCGTCCTCCAAGATGCCGCCTTGTTTGCCAGAACCATGGAGTCACGATTGGTCGATCATGCGCTCGAAGATACCTGCCGCCTATACCACACTCTCGCTACACTGAGACTCGTCTTCTCCGCCGCCACTCCAACTGATCATCCCCCGCTTCTTGCAGCACAAGGGGTCACTTGCCTCTCTCACGCCCGTGGCGAGATCTTAGACCTGCTCTATCGCTTAGGGTATGGGTACGTCCTTAACGACCTACCTTTCAACGTGATCGGCCCCATCGTACGCCCCTTTTTATGTGCCATGCACCCTACGGCATGGTATGCTTACCTGCAAGCTCAAGAGAGACCCGTGTGCATCTCGGCAGTATCTACTTTTCCCCTGGAACCCTTGGCCCTAGCAGACTCCCCTCCTCCTCTCGTTCCAGTTGAGAGTGAAAACCCCGCTCTATCTTCCCCGACTATCACTACCCCTATGCCAGGAGCATATCATTCACCAACCACATCTCTCTCATTGTCACCACACAACTCACCTCTCCCTGTGCCTCCGCCATCCACTCTTCCCGTCATCCCGCGAGACAGGGACACCCCTTCTCCCCCTCAAAGATCTGACAAGCAACGATCCAAGAAAGGGAAGAAGAAGCAAGTAATCCAAACCCCTTAGGGACTACCTACGTCTCCGGCGTACAACCTTCGTTCCGCCAAGAAAACTCCCACTGTCTCACATCCCGGGCCGAAAGCCTCCTCCTCCACTTCAACCTCCCTTACCGTCGATCCTTTCTCCATTTGCGAATGGTGTGGAGAAAAAGATACCCACCTCGGCATCTGGTGCCCTCGTCACCAATGCCCCTCCTGCCATGCCTATGCACCCGGACACCTCCTCGCCAATTGCCCCTCTAGTGCCTGTCCCTATTGCGCAGGATCACATTGGGGACTCCCATGTCCTCTTTATCGTTGTTCTCCAAACGGCTGTGATGAGTGTCGCTCCCTCGTATGGGGCGAGTTATGTCCTAAACGCGTCCGGGCCCAATACTTACAGGAGGAAGAGAAGATCCTTCATCAGGACCTCGACGATTATACTTACATCGATAGGGAATGAACAGAGCAATTGAAAGGTTCGGGTGAACTTTCAGCTGGTAGTGGGCTCTTGTTACAGTTTTCTTACCGTTCACACTCCATTTCGCGCCGTCGTCTTTTGCTTACATTATGTCTTCTTTTTGGACGCTCTTTTCGTTTCTAGGTTCAGTCCTTGTTGACTACCTTGTGTCCCCATCTTTCCCACGCCAACCCTTAGCCCTACCCCAAACGTTCTTAGTTTAGCCTTGCATAGCTTGGTCCGTTCGTTAGGGAGGACTAGTATAAATACCTAGCGATATGTACTCGTAGCAGTAAGCTAGATCTACGCAATCAACGTAGTTCCCTAGTTTCCAGGTCCACTCCTAAGGTCTGTCCAACGACTAGGAGTTCTTCATCTCGCTTGTCGCACTCAGGAATTACGAAAACGTGTAACAGTCAGCTACCGAGTTTACATCACTGTGCTCCAAGCTAAAGGAGATCTACCCTTTGAAGAGACTATCAACAAGTACAATCAATTAGGTAGTCACCTTGAACGAGTACAGTACGAAAGAGGAAACAAGAAAGAGCAGCCAGTGGCCAATCACAAGTTTACCGCGGTAGGAACTCAACCCGGAAGAGGAGCCCCTATGGATCTATCGGCTCAAGTAAGAAAGGACAATTGCAAAGCGTGCAAGAAGCCAGGGCATGACGTAACTAAATGCTCAGAAGTAACGTGCCAAAGGTGTGGCAACAAGGGACACGTACAGTCCTATTGCCCTAAAGCGGAATGTTTCAAGTGCCATAAAAAAGGGCACATGCAAATCCGATGTCCGATCTCTTCTAGGAAGAAGGTACGTGCGGCACAAGAAGCCGACTCCGAAAACTCAGAAGAAGAAGAAGCGGAAGGAAAAGATGTTCAAAAGGAGCAATCTTTAAAAGAGTAAAGACCGATCATGCTCGGGGTGTGAAAGGTCTCAAGCGTTCTATTTCTCAATGTAAATGTACTTGTAACGCGTTTGCGAATCGCTATGCTAGTCTGGCCATTGACGATGTAGAAGAAATCCCCTGTAATACTTCTCCAGTCGTAAGTCTCGAGGAAAAGAAAGCAAACGTTCGAAAGATGTATGCTTCCTTATCTGATGATGAGATCGACTTCCTTTGTTCCGATAGTTTATCTTCTACATCGAACTCTATCCCCTCTAACGTTTCTGTTTCTCGTAGTCCTCAATCTAAAGCTGAGGGGGCGTCTCATAAGAGCGCGGTGGCCAGCAATAGTGCCATGCTTAATTCTCCCAAGAAAACCCAGAAAAAGGTTTCTTTTGCTAAAGTCACGAATACTTATTCTCCCACAGAAAATCAAATCCCCGAAAAGGCAAAAGCAGTAAAGATGCGTCAAGGACACATGACCGGACAGGAGATTATGATCCCTGTTACGATATATGGCCACGTTAGGCACCAAGGCAAGGCCAGATGGACCAAAGTTGGACTGGCCAAAGCATTACTCGATTCAGAAGCTACTAACACCTTCATTGATGTCAAGTATGCTTTACGAAACGATCTCGACAGGATACAGTTACCTGAAGAGATACAAGTCTTAAATGCAGACGGCACTGATAAAAAGATAGGCCGTATAATGGAAAAGGTACTATTAACCGTCATTATTACTGACGACAAAGGAATGTCCCACGAAGAGGCCCTGGAAGCCTACATATCCTGTTTAGGATCTGAAGATATGATCATTGGATATGACTGGCTGGAAAAGCACAACCCAGAGGTAAATTGGGCAGAGAGATCAATAACGTTCTCTAGATGTACCGACGCTTGCCGAGCACGAATGCCGGCCAAGTTACGAAAGATTTCGGCAGAAGAAGAAGCCGAACTAAAGAAGCAGGTCCCCAAAGAACTATGGCAATATTTACCTGTATTTTCTCAAGGAGAGTCGGAAAGAATGCCGACCAGGAAACCATGGGACCATGCTGTAGAACTAAATGACGATTTCGTGCCAAAAAAGGGCCGAATCATTCCCCTATCCGAAAAGGAAACGGAAGAAGTACGAACCTTTATAGACAAAGAGTTGAAGAAAGGCTACATTCGGCCATCGAAGTCACCTCAAACGTCTCCCGTATTCTTCATACCTAAAAAGGACGGAGGAAGAAGAATGGTGATAGATTATCGATACCTCAATAAGCACACAAGGAAGAATAACTATCCACTGCCGCTAATACCTACATTAATCGATCGTCTCAAAGGAGCGGATATGTTCACTACGCTAGATCTGCGTTGGGGATACAACAATGTTCGCATTAAGGAAGGAGATGAATGGAAAGGAGCGTTCACTACGCCTATCGGGGCTTATGAACCGGTAGTAATGTATTTCGGGATGTGTAATTCCCCCGGAACTTTCCAACACATGGTCAATGACATCTTCGACGATCTGTACGCGGTAGTGGTGATCTACATCGATGACATCATGATTTTCACCAAGAAAAAGTCAAAGGAGGAGCACCTTGAAGTAGTAAAAGAGGTTCTCCAACGGCTGCAGGACAATGATTTATTCCTAAAGCCAAGTAAATGTCATTTCGCACAAACAAAAGTGGATTATCTCGGAATGGTAGTTTCCAAAGAAGGCATCGATATGCAAGGAGGAAAGAAGAACGGAATCCTTAACTGGCCTACGCCCAAATCACTTACGGAACTACGAAGCTTTATGGGGCTACTAAATTATTACCGGCGATTCATTCAGGATGCTGCATCCATCGCCCGGCCACTTAACGATCTAACTAAAAAGGATGTTCCGTTCATCTGGTCCGAAGCCTGCGAGAAAGCCTTCAAACAGTTAAAGGAAATTACGTCATCTGTGCCATTCCTCGTTTACCCAGATCCTCAAAAAGACGTGCGAATTGAATGCGACGCCTCAGATTATGCAACTGGGGCTGTACTATCGTATAAAGAAGGAGACGACTGGCGTCCCGCCGCGTTTTATTCCCATTCCATGGACGAGCACGAAAGGAACTACCCTATACACGATAAGGAGATGCTAGCCATTATTCGAGCGTTGAAAGAGTGGCGTCATCATCTAATTGATCGACAAGAATTTGAGATCTGGACAGATCATCGGAATCTTGAATTCTACCGCCAACCGCAGGATCTCACGCCAAGACAAGCTCGATGGCAAGAAGTTCTCATGGAATTCAACTTCAAAATCGTGTATTGTCCAGGAAGTACCAATGGTAGAGCCGACGCCTTATCAAGAAGGCCAGATCATGGAAAAGGCGACAATCCGTTAAATGCCAATGTAACGGTGTTGCCCCCTTCTAGGTTTATTCGTAATGTGGTTCTCGAAGCACCGCTAGCCGAAGTAATAGCGAAACATTCTCATGAAGATCAGGACGTAACGGGCTTTACGTACAACGAAGCCACGGATATGTACCACAACGCCACAGGGCAAATTTTTGTGCCCAACGATCTTCGTAATAACGTAATAGAATTGTTTCACGATTCTCCTATTGGAGGACATGCAGGTGCCACGAGAACTATTAGCTCTATCCACCGATACTATCATTGGAAGGGAATCTATAACGATGTCTTCGACTACGTAAGGGCCTGCCCTACCTGTGCTAGCGCCAAAACAGGAAATAAAGCACCGGCAGGAAAGGCGATGCCGTTACCAGTGGCCAAAGGCCCCTGGCAAGAAATCAGCGTGGACTTCATGTCCGGATTGCCCCAAGTAAATGGGCAAGATACGATCATGGTCGTTGTCGACCGATTTTCAAAGGAAGTAGTGTTTATTCCATGTTCGAAAATGATTTCTTCTGATGAAACAGCCAAACTATTTAGGGATCATGTTTGGTGTGTACATGGATTACCTCAATCAGTCGTATCGGATCGAGGCCCTCAATTCGCCTCTGAATTCACGACGAAGCTATGCACAATGCTAGGCATTAAGCAGAAAATGTCCACGGCTTTCCATCCACAAACAGACGGACAAACTGAGCGACTAAATCGGGAACTGCTACAGTATTTACGATTATACGTTGCCAAGAAACAAGAAGACTGGCCGGAATGGCTCAAGCTAGCTCAATTCCAACACAATAACTCCCTCTCTAGCGCAACGGGCACTATACCATTTGCTGTCACACGCAATTACGCCCCGCGCATGGGATTTGAGCCCTCCTCGTCTTCTGTATTTGGCAAGGATCTAAAACGTTCCCATAAAGAAGTTGAAGTCGCATTGGAAGCAGCATGAAAACGGATGTCTGAGGACTCTTCTAAACGAAGTCCGGCGCCCGACTATCATGTAGGGCAAAAGGTATGGCTTGCTACGGAACATCTTAAGCTGCCGTACCCCGCCAAGAAGCTCAATCAGAAGTGGATCGGCCCTTATCAAATTACCCGGGTCCTCCCTAATGCCGTCAAGCTGCTTTTGCCGTCTCGTATGAAGATTCACCCCATCGTGAATGTGGATCGCGTTAAGCCATACGTTGAACCCCTCGCAGGACAAGTGGCCATTCGTCCGGATCCTATTGAAATCACTGAGGATCGGGAAGAACTGTATGAGGTCGACTATCTCGTCAATTCTCGTTTTCGTCAAGGACGATTAGAATATCTGGTTCACTGGAAGGGCTATAACGAATCGGATCGATCCTGGGAACCCGAATCGGGTTTATCGCAAGCCGCCGAGTCTATTGCGGAATTTCATAAGTCAAAGCCGTCCGCTCCGCGTCGACTTCGCAGTGTATCCTGGGAATCCTTCTCGGCCCTATTCCGTCCGTACGAGAATCTTACGTCTGGTCCTTCTGTGTCGTCTGGAACCTCGCCACCTGAGGGGGGGGCACGTGTTACGAAATTGCCATAAAATGCCATATAATACGCTTACTAAGCTAATCTCGTCGCTATAAGATGAA
>JBBPJT010000945.1:0-12975 GCA_038088895.1 Xerocomus potaroensis
CGTTTCTTTTGTTCTGTTTCTCCCTCTTCTTGGATTACGCTTCCCTTTCAGTATTCTCCATACACCTTTTCATTCCGATGGACGTTCTTTCCTTTCTAGGCTTAGTCATTCGTTGACAGCCTCGTGTCCCCACATTTCCCACGATATACCCTTGACCCTGCCCCAACGACTCCTTTTAGCTTCTAACACAGCTTGGTCCATTCGCCGCTAGGGTAGTATAAATACGCAACGCCATGTACAAGTAACACAAGCTAGTTCTACGCAATTATAACGTAGTTTCCTAGTTTCCGCGTCATTCCTAAGGTCAATCCGAAGTTGACTAGAAATTCCTTACGATTATTCTCGAGTCGCTTCACTCGTACTACGTTCCGCGTAACAAAAGAACTAGCTTCTCACTAGTTGAGAGCTATCACTCGCTCCAACCATTCCACCTCGCTATTTCCCTCCCCCCTCCCCTACCCACTCCACCACTTCCGACTCTGAGGATAGTAACCTCTATCAAAACGTCCTTTCCCCCCCATCACATTCTCCCCCTCCCGAAGCGACTCTCGCAGATATGAATCAGCAGCAACAGAACGATCCCGTTGACCCTGTGCCAGCCTTCGTTCCTGGTCCGATTCCCCCGGAATCGAAAGCGGGTTTACCTGATGCTTTCTCTGGAGAAACAAAAGACGCCGTCCATTGGGGACAAGCGATGGCAGCATACTTCAAGTTGAACCCTGCCCATTACATCTTTGACGGTCCCAAAATACTAGTAACGCTCAGCAAATTAACGAAGGGACGAGGAATCCCGTTCGCTGAGAAGTGGTATCACCATCTCAACGATGAAACCATCCCAGATGATGAAAAAACATATGAATTAATGATGAAGGACTTCGATAAGACGTTCTATCCGTTCAACTTTAAAGAGGAAGCTCGTCGAAAGCTTTTAGCTCTAAAGCAAAATACTCGCGACCACACGGAAGGATTCCAGAATTTCGTTGCAGATTTTCAGCTTCATGCTGCACAAAGCGGTATCGCAGATCAGTTCACCCTCATCGATTCCTTTGCGGCCGGGTTGGACCCACAGCTTAGCCAAATGATATTATCTATGGCTACCATCCCAGAAACGTTGGACGAATGGGTTTCCGCTGCCTCCCGCTTTCATGCTCAGCAGCAACAGATACGCGCAATTCGCGCAGGAGGATCATTGAGCCTTGGAATGGGACAACGACGACACGATCCGAACGCAATGGATGTAGACGCCGTTTTTCTGTCCCCAACAAATCGCGCAAAACATTTACGCGAGAACCGTTGTTTTATTTGTCACAGGATCGGTTGCAGGGCAAGTAACCATCCTGATAAGAAGGCTCGAGTACAATCAACGGGAGGGTTTACACGATCCCCTCATCCCTCCCCTCAGCAGAAAGAAAACGGTTCTGGACCTTCCCGCATTCCTCGACCAACGCCTATTCGTGCCATCCAGACTGAGCAGCAAACTTCTGGATCTGAACCCACGAAACTGGACTTGTTCATCTCTCGTCTGGTAGAAAAAGGGACCACTACTGATTCGATCCACAACGTTTTGGAAGCTTGTTATGAGGACAACATGGAAACTGAAGAAATAGCCAGGGTCGAACTGGTGAAGATGAAAGGAAAGGATTTTTGAGACGGGAGAAAGCGACATCAACCGTTTCTCTCCCCATTGAGATAGTAGCCGCTGTACATAACAAACTACAGGAATCCACATCCATGTGTCTTCCCCTTCGTTTGTTCGGCTCATCTTCCCCAGTTGACGCCCTTGCCCTGATCGATAGTGGGGCAACAGGAAATTTCATCGATGAACGATTCGTCGAAAGACATCGTCTTCCACTTACAAAGCTAGCGGTCCCACGAATCGCACATAACGTGGATGGAACACGGAATAAAACTAAAAGAATAACACATAGCGTAAATGTAGCTGCCAAAATTGGTCCCTGGGTGAAACCCCTAACCTTTCTGGTGTTGGCGCTTGGTAACGACCACCTTATTCTCGGCATGCCCTGGCTCCAAACTGCAAACCCCACCATAGATTGGCAAACAGGAACGGTGGATCTCCCTCTCCCAAAGCGAATGCCTCATAAGAACAACGACGTTTGATATCTTGCAACCAATGTCAATAATAAAATTGCCGCCCTATGGAAAAAGCGCTATCGTCCAGAAGAGCAGATACGATGAACGACTATTGCTACGGAACTCGCCCAAAAACAAAAGCGAGACAAGCAAACTCTCCCACCAGAATTCTCCGTCTTCGCCAATGTCTTCGGACAACCGAAGGTGGGACAACTCCCTCCCTCTCGATCGTTCGACCACGCGATCACCCTGAAACCCCACTTCATTCCCCGAGTAGGAAAAATATATCATTTGACTCCACAAGAGCACAAGGCTTGTCGGAAATTCCTTGATGAAAATCTCGCCGCAGGACAGATCGTCCCTTCAAAATCTCCTCAAGCTTCACCGTTCTTCTTCGTACAAAAGAAGACAGGTGACCTTCATCCATGTCAAGACTATCGCTACGTTAATGAACATACTATAAAGAACGCCTACCCACTCCCCCTCATCTCGACTCTTATGGACCAACTCAAAGGGTCCAAATTGTTTACCAAATTTGACGTGCGATGGGGGTACAACAATGTTCTTATCAAACCAGCAGACCGATGGAAAGCAGCTTTCATCACCCCTTTCGGCTTATTTGAACCCACAGTTATGTTCTTCGGTTTGTGCAATTCTCCTGCCACGTTCCAAGCAATGATGAACCACCTATTCCGTGATTACTTAGCGGAAGGGTGGGTGATTATATACATGGACGATATTCTCATCCATTCCTCTGATTTACCAACCCACCACCATCGTACCCATCTTGTCCTTTCCCGCCTTCGACAACACTCCCTCTATCTCAAACTGGAAAAGTGCACATTCGACGCGACCGAGATAGAATACTTGGGGATGATCATTTCCCATAATCGCGTCACAATGGATCCCGCCAAGTTAGCCGCGATTCAACAGTGGGCCTCCCCTCAATCTGTTAAAGGGGTCCGCTCCTTCCTTGGTTTCTGTAACTTTTACCGTCGCTTTATACCCAGTTTCTCCCAATTAGCCTCTCCCCTTCATCGACTTACAAGAAAAGACCAGCCATGGGTTTGGTCGCCCGAGTGCGAACAGGCATTCCTTCGTTTGAAGCAAATCTTCCTTTCAGCCCCCGTTCTCGCCCTCCCTGATCTCACTCGTCCTTTTGTGGTTATGACTGATGCTTCGCTCGTCGCAACCGGTGGAATTCTCATGCAGACGGACGTCAATGGAGATTTCCATCCATGCGGTTATTTATCGAAAACGCTCTCCCCTCAAGAGCGCAACTACGATATTTACAATCGGGAATTGCTGGCAGTCATTCACGCGCTGACTGAATGGCGTCACTATCTACTCGGCACAGGACATCCCGTCACCATTATAACCGACCACAAAAATCTATCCTTCTTCCGCCAGCCTCAACGTCTTTCCAGACGACAAGCCTGCTGGATGCTTTTCCTCCAAGACTTTGACCTCCACTTCTCAGTTCACCCGGGCACTGCTATGGGCCCCGCTGACGCTCTCTCTCAGTCCGCAACCGTTGACACTGCCAAGGATAATTGTAATGTCACCCTTCTCCCCTCTAATCTCTTCCTTGCTCGCATTTCCCTCTCACTTGCGCAATCCATCGCCTCTGCTTCTTCTTCCGATCCTCTCGTCGCCTCTGCCCGCGACCTCCTTCGTCACGGTCTTCCTCTCTTTTCCCGTTCTACCCTTTCTGATTGGTCCTTCGACGCTGATTGTCTCTATTTCAAGCGTCGTCTTTACGTTCCCCCATCGGCCCGACACAACCTGGTCTCTTCCGTTCACTCTGCCCCTTCTGGTGGTCACGGCGGCGTCTTCCACACCCTTTCTCTTTTACAGCGGGATTACTGGTGGCCCGGTTTGTCCACCTTTGTCCGTCGCTTTGTTCTTGGCTGCCCCCTCTGTCAATCGAGCAAAGTCAACACGCATCCCACTGTTCCCCCTCTTTCTCCTCTTTCCTCCTCCTCTTCTCGCCCTTTCCAGCAGCTGTCCGTTGACCTCATTTCCGGCTTTCCTCCTGCTTCTGGTTTCGATTCGATTCTGGTCGTGGTTGACCACGGCCTTAGTAAGGGGGTCTTTCTCCTTCCCTGTGCTAAAACTATCGATGCGGCGGGAGTCGCACATCTCTTCTTCTCTCGCATTTTCCCCCATGTGGGCCTCCATGATAAATTGATCTCTGATCGTGGCCCCCAATTCGCGTCTACGTTTGCACGTGAATTGGCACGACTCTTACATTATGATGTAGCTCTCTCCTCGGCATATCACCCTCAGACTGACAGCGAATCAGAACGAGTGAACCAAGAAATTGAGACCTATCTTCGTCTCTTTTGTCAAGACCATCCAGAAACCTGGGTGGAGTTACTCCCTATGGCGCAATTCGTGCATAACTCCTCAATTCACTCTGTCACCAAATGTTCTCTGTTCTCGTTGATCTTGGGATATGAACCACGCGCCTATCCACCCCTCGGCAAAACGTTTCTCCCTTCTCTGACGGAACGTCTCACGACATTGGATAAAGCATGACAGGAGGCAATGTTCGCCCATCAAATGGCACAACAAATAATGAAAGAACGACTGCGGAGTAAGTTCTGCCCGTGGAAAGTCGGTGATAAGGTGTGGCTGGAAGCCAAAAACTTGAAACGCAGCTCTCCCTGGCGGAAATTAAACCCTTTACGAGAAGGGCCATTTGAAATCACAAAGGTTTTGTCCCCTGTGGCGTATCAATTACGCCTACCGCATCAATGGAAGATTCACGATGTGTTTCACGCCTCCCTCTTATCCCCGTATAGAGAGACTGTGGAGTTTGGGAAAACCCCACTACGCCCACCTCCTTTGGACATCGGCGGAGATGAAGAATGGGAAGTAGAACGGATTTTGCAACATAAAGGGATGAAATCACGAAGGCAATTCCTTATTAAGTGGAAGGGTTACCCCTGGTCCGAAAATACTTGGGAACCGGAACGGAACCTGACTCGCGCACGGACCCTTCTCGCGGCATATAAACGAGAACAATCCCTTTAACGTCCCCTATCCCCCCCCTTCTCTCCTACAGCATGCCCGCAACGCAAAACTCCTCGTCCTCTCCTCGTCCTACTACCTCCGGACACCTAATCCCGTCAGTCTTTCCCATCCGTGTCAACTTCCTTCCCACTATCGCCCGTCAGCTTGTTTTCGCCACTATCCTCCAAGATGCCCCTCTCTTCGCTCGAGCAATGGAATCAGAGGTCATGGATCAAGCCGTCGAAGAAGCATGTGGCGTCTACCACACCCTTGCCACTTTATGTCTCGTCCTCAACTCTTCCTTCCCCACCGATCGACCTCCCCTCTTGGCCGCACAGAGTATCACCTGCCTGGGACGAGCACGAAGTCAGATGCTGGACTTATTATATCGATTAGGGTTTGGATACGTGATCAATTCTCTCCCCTTTGATATCATAGGACCTATTGTGCGACCCTTTTTGGTCGCAATGCATCCATCCTCATGGTTTGCTTACTTACGACAACAGGAGATGCCGGTCCGTATAACTACAGTATCGTCATATCCCCTCCCTCCTCTTGCCGTCAATCCGAGTGATCCTCTGGAAGAGCCGTCAGCTTCTCCGTCCATTCCCTCCACATCTGCCGAGATGCCCAGAGGATATCTCTCCTCCCCAACGTCAACTCCTCCTCCCCTGCTAGTACCCACTCCTTTCTCCCTTCCCGTACCGCCACCCAATCTTCCTGAAATTCCACAAGATCGCCCGTCCCCTTCCCCCACATCTTTGCGACCTGCTCAAACAGCGACTCCGTCCGGGAAATGGACAAAGAAGAAAGGGAAAGGAAAGAAGAAAACAATAGTCCAGACGCCATTCGGCCTTCCTTCTTCCCCAGCCTATAATCTTCGCCCTCGCCTGACTCCCTCTCGCCCTTCCCCCTCCGCTGGCGAGATGAGTAATCTGCTGGCTTCTTCTTCTGCCACTCCATTCGACGAAGACTGGCATTCGCAATGTGAATGGTGTGGCGAACGTGACACCCATCTGGGTATTTGGTGTCCCCGTCACCAGTGTCCCTCTTGCTACGCATATGCCCCGGGCCATCTCCTCGCCAACTGCCCCGCCAGTGCGTGTCCTTATTGTGCAGGTTCCCATTGGGGTCTCCCCTGTCCCTTATATCGCTGCTGCCCAAATGGCTGTGATGAATGTCGAATGATGGTATGGGGAGAACTTTGTCCCCATCGCGTTCGCGCACAATACCTTCAGGAAGAGGAGGTGATCCTTCATCGTGACTTGCCGGACGACTACGATTACATCGTACGAGAATGAAATGTCGGTGACTTTTCGGATAAGTCGGGGGTTTTGTTACGGTCGTGCGTTTCTTTTGTTCTGTTTCTCCCTCTTCTTGGATTACGCTTCCCTTTCAGTATTCTCCATACACCTTTTCATTCCGATGGACGTTCTTTCCTTTCTAGGCTTAGTCATTCGTTGACAGCCTTGTGTCCCCACATTTCCCACGATATACCCTTGACCCTGCCCCAACGACTCCTTTTAGCTTCTAACACAGCTTGGTCCGTTTGCCGCTAGGGTAGTATAAATACGCAACGCCATGTACAAGTAACGCAAGCTAGTTCTACGCAATTATAACATAGTTTCCTAGTTTCCGTGTCATTCCTAAGGTCAATCCAAAGTTGACTAGGAATTCCTTACGATTATTCTTGAGTCGCTTCACTCGTACTACGTTCCGCGTAACAAGGGGAGGGAAGGGTTGTACTGGGGAAGGGGGAAGAGCAGTGGATGGCGAAGATATCTGAGAAAACAATTGACTCAATGCAACCGTTATCTGATTGGGAGGTTCTAAGCTGAGGTCTTCATTAGTTGAAGTCTCAGTATCTGTAGCTTCTTCTTCTGGAGTGGGAGGGGTAGGGGTACGCTGTTACGCGGAACGTAGCTGGATGAAGCGACGAGAAGAGATGATAAGGAATCCCTAGTCAACTTCGGATTGACCTTAGGAATGACTCAGAAACTAGGAAGCTACGTATGATTGCATAGAACTAGCTTGCACTACTAATACATGGCGTTGTGTACTTTATACTACTCCCAACGGCGAACGGACCAAGCTGTGTAGAGGCTAAATGAGGAACCATTGGGGTAGGGTCAAGGGTGTGTATGTGGGAAGGATGGGGACACAAGGCAGTCAATGAATGACTAAGCCTAGAAGGGAAATAACGTCCAACGGGAAACAAGAGACATATACGAGCCGAAGAATAAAGGAGGAAACATACACATAGGAGACATGTAGCTGTACGACCGTAACAAAACCCCCGTCTTAACCAAAAAGTCGCTGACTTTTTACTCATGAATGATGTAATCGTAGTCATCCGGCAGGTCCTGATGCAGGATTGCTTTTTCTTCTTGCAGGTATTGAGTGCGAACGCGACGGGGACAAAGTTCGCCCCAGGCCATGGTTCGACATTTGTCGCAGCCATTCGGACAGCAGTAATAAAGAGGGCAGGGAAGACCCCAATGAGAGCCCGCACAATAAGGACAAGCGCTGGCGGGGCAATTGGCAAGGAGATGACCGGGGGCGTAGGCATAGCACGAGGGGCATTGATGACGAGGACACCAAATGCCGAGGTGCGTATCCTGTTCGCCGCACCATTCACAGCATGAATGCCAATCCTCGTCGAATGGCATGGTGGAGGAAGAGGCATGTAAGTTACTCATCTCGTCGACGGGAGAGGAGCGGGGGGCGGGAGTTGGACGGGGACAGAGGTTATATGCGGGGGAGGAAGGGAGACCAAATGGCGTTTGGACGATCGACTTCTTTTTCCCTTTCCCCTTTTTCTTTGTCCACTTCCTGGACGGGGTTGAAGTCTGAGGGGAACGAGTGGAAGTGGGGGAGGGGGACGGACGATCTTGCGGGATTTCAGGGAGGTTAGGGGGAGGTATGGGAAGAGGGGAAGGAGTGGGGGTTCGCAGGGGAGGGGGAGATGGTGTTGGTGACGAAATATACCTGCCGGGCATCTCGGCTGGGATGAGCGAGTTCTCGGAGGTTGGTTCTTCCAGGGGATCAGATGGGACGACTGCAAGAGGTGGTAGCAGATAGGAGGTTACGGTGGTTATACGGACCGGCATTTCTTGCTGCCGCAAATAGGCGAACCAGGAGGACGGATGCATTGCGACTAGAAAGGGTCGCATGATAGGGCCTATGATGTCAAAGGGGAGGGAGTTTACTACGTATCCGAACCCCAACTGATATAAGAGGTCCAACGTCTGTTGCCGTGCGCGTCCCAAGCAAGTGATGCTTTGTGCGGCTAGGAGGGGAGGACGATCAGTGGGGAAGTTGGAGTTGAGAACAAGACGTAGGGTGGCAAGGGTGTGATAGAGTCCACAGGCTTCCTCGACGGCTTGGTCCATTACCTCGGATTCCATTGCCCGGGCGAACAAAGGAGCATCTTGAAGAACGGAGGAGAAGACAAGTTGACAAGCAATATCGGGGAGAAAGTTAACTCGGATGGGGAAGACGGCAGGAATCAAGTGACCAGAGGTGATGGGACGAGGAGAAGAAGAGTTTTGTGTTGCAGGCATTATGATAAGGGGGGAGGGGTGAGGAACGTTAGAGGGAATGATCCCGTTTATATTTCGCGAGAAGGGTCCGTGCGTGAGTTAAGTTCCGTTCCGGTTCCCAAGTATTTTTGGACCAGGGGTAGCCCTTCCACTTGATAAGGAATTGCCTCTGCAGTCTCGTCCCTTTGTGTTGTAAAATCCGCTCTACTTCCCATTCTTCATCTCTGCCGATGTCTAAAGGGGGAGGGCGCAATGTGGTTTTCCCAAACTCCGCAGTTTCCTGATAGGGGGACAATAGAGAGGCATGAAACACATCATGAATCTTCCACTGCGGAGGTAGACGTAATTGATACGCCACAGGGAACAAAACTTTTGTGATCTCGAACAGCCCTTCGCATAACGGGTTTAATTTCCGCCAGGGGGAGCTGCATTTCAGGTTCTTGGCTTCCAACCACACCTTATCACTGACCTTCCATGGGCGGAACTTACTCCGCAGTCGTTCTTTCATTATCTGTTGTGCCAATTGATGGGCAAACACTGCCTCGTTTCGAGCCTTATCTAATGTCGTAAGACGTTCCGTCAAGGAGGGGAGGAATGTTTTGCCAAGAGGCGGGTAGGCACGTGGTTCGTATCCCAAAATCAACGAGAACGGAGAACATTTGGTGACAGAATGAATGGAGGAGTTGTGAACGAACTGCGCCATAGGGAGTAAGTCCACCCAAGTTTTTGGATGGTCTTGACAAAAGAGGCAGAGATAGGTCTCAATTTCCTGATTTACGCGTTCGGATTTGCCGTTGGTTTGAGGGTGATACACAGAGGAAAGGGCGACATCGTAACGTAGGAGTTGTGCCAGTTCGCGAGCAAACGTCGAAGCAAATTGAGGACCTCGATCCGAGATCAATTTATCATGGAGACCTACATGAGGAAAAATGCGAGAGAAGAAAAGGTGTGCGACGCCTGCTGTGTCGATGGTTTTAGCACAGGGAAGGAGAAAGATCCCCTTACTAAGGCCATGGTCAACCACGACCAGAATGGAATCGAACCCAGAGGAAAGGGGAAAGCCAGAAACAAGGTCAACGGACAATTGCTGGAAAGGACGGGAGGAGGAAGAAGAGAGGGGGGAGAGGGGGGGAACGGTGGGGTGTGTGTTGACCTTGCTTGACTGACAAAGGGGGCACCCGAGAACGAAACAGCGGACGTAAGTGGATAAACCAGGCCACCAATAGTCCCGCTGCAAAAGAGAGATGGTGCGGAAAACACCGCCGTGACTGCCAGAAGGAGCAGAATGGACGGAGGAGACGAGGTCGTGACGAGCTGACGGAGGAATGTAGAGGCGATGTTTGTAGTAGAGGCAATCACCGCTGAAGGACCAATCGGCGAGTGAAGAGCGGGAATAGAGAGGAAGGCCACGGTGGAGTAGGTCATGAGCAGAGGCAACGAGGGGGTCCGAAGAGGAAAGGGAGGCGATGGACTGCACGAGCGAGAGAGAAATGCGAGCAAGAAAGAGGTCAGCGGGGAGGAGAGTAACGTTGCAGTTGTCGCCGGCAGTGTCGACAGTGGTGGACTGAGAGAGGGTGTCCACAGGCCCCATGGCTATACCTGGACGAACGGAGAAGAGGAGATCAAAGTCCTGGAGAAAGAGCATCCAGCGGGCCTGCCGACGGGAAAGTCGTTGAGGTTGACGGAAGAAGGATAAGTTTTTGTGGTCCGTTATGACGGTGACAGGGTGACCCGTACCGAGAAGATAATGACGCCATTCAGTGAGCGCATGAATGACGGCCAGAAGTTCTCGATCGTAAATGTTGTAGTTGCGTTCCTGTGGGGAGAGTGTTTTGGATAAATAACCGCAGGGATGCAAATCCCCGTTGGCATCCGTTTGCATGAGGATGCCCCCGGTGGCGACAAGCGATGCGTCAGTCATGACGGTAAAGGGACGGGTGAGATCAGGAAGAGCGAGAACTGGAGCTGAAAGGAAGATTCGTTTCAATCTAGCAAACGCCTGCCCACATTCTGGCGACCAATCCCAGGGTTGATCCTTTCGCATAAGATGGTGAAGGGGAGCGGCCAACTGGGAAAAGCTGGGTATAAATCGACGGTAAAAGTTACAGAATCCTAGGAAGGAGCAAACTCCTTTGACCGATTGAGGAGGAGCCCATTGTTGGATAGCAGATAGTTTGGTGGGATCCATGGTGACGCAATTGTGGGAGATAATCATTCCCAGGTATTCTATTTCGGCAGTGTCAAACATGCACTTTTCCAGTTTTAAATAAAGGGAATGTTGTCGAAGTCGGGAAAGGATGAGACGAGTACGATGATGGTGGGTTGCCAAGTCGGAGAAGTGGATGAGGATGTCGTCCATATAGATAATCACCCAGCCTTCCGCCAGATAGTCACGAAATAGATGGTTCATCATGGCCTGGAACGTGGCGGGAGAATTGCACAACCCAAAGAACATAACTGTGGGTTCAAACAGGCCAAAAGGAGTGATGAAGGCCGCTTTCCACCGATCGGCCGGTTTAATGAGGATGTTGTTATACCCCCATCGTACGTCGAATTTGGTGAATACTTTGGATCCTTTGAGTCGATCCATAAGAGTCGAGATGAGAGGGAGGGGGTAGGTGTTCTTTATGGTATGTTCGTTCAAGTAGCGATAGTCCTGACATGGACGAAGGTCGCCCGTCTTCTTTTGTACGAAGAAGAACGGTGAGGCCTGAGGGGATTTCGAAGGAACAATTCGGCCTGCGGCGAGGTTTTCATCGAGGAATTTTCAGCAGGCATCATGTTCTTGTGGGGTTAAATGATAGATTTTCCCCACTTGAGGAATGAAATGGGGTTTCAAAGTGATTGCATGATCAAAAGGACGGGATGGAGGCAGTTGCCCTACTTTCGGTTGTCCAAAAACGTCAGCGAAGGTCGAGAATTCCTGCGGGAGGGTTCGTTCTTCTCGTTTTTGTTTTTGAGCGAGTTCGGTGGCGAGGGTTGTTCACCGTATCTGTTCTGCTGGACGATATCGTTTCTTCCAGAGAGCAGCGATCTTATTGTCTACGTTGGTGGCAAGATATCGGGCGGCATAATGCTCTTGGTAGCGCAACATGAGCTGTGTTTGTTTAGGGAGCGGGAGGTCCACGGTCCCAGTTTGCCAGTCTATGATAGGGTTCGCAGTCCATAACCAGGGCATTCCTAGAATGAGCTGATCATTGCCAAGTGCCAATACTAAGAAGGTCAGGGGCTTTACCCAAGGACCGATTTTTACTGCTATGTTGACGCAATGGGTAATTCTTTTAGTCTTATTCCGGGTCCCATCCACGTTATGAGCTATTCGTGGGATTGCTAGTTTCATGAGTGGGAGGTGATTCCGTTCGACGAACTGTTCGTCGATGAAATTTCCTGTTGCTCCACTATCAATCAAAGCAAGGGTGTCAACTGGGGAAGACGAGCCAAATAAACGAAGGGGGAGATGCATGGAGGTTGATTCTTGTCGTTTGTTATGTACAGTGGCTACTATCTCAATGGGGAGAGAAGCGGTTGACTTCACCTTCTCCCGCTTTAAAAATCCTTTCCTTTAATCTTTGCCAGTTCTACTCTGGCCACCTCCTCAGTTTCCGCATTGTCTTCATAGCAGGCTTCCAGAACGTTATGGATTTGATCGGCGGTGGTCCCTTTTTCGACCAAACGAGAAATAAAGAGATCAAGTTTTGTTGGTTCAGGGCCAGCTGTCTGCTGCTCAGTTTGGATGGCACGAATGGGTGTTGGTCAAGGGATACGAGAAGGTCTGGGACCATTCTCTCGCGGGGGGAGTGAGCGAGACGTCCAAGTGGTCATTCCTGTTGTTTGCACCCGGGCTCGTTTATCAGGGTGATTGCTTGCTCTGCAACCTATTCTATGACAAATAAAACAACGGTTCTCTCATAGATGTTTTGCACGATTGGTTGGTGATAGGAAGACGGCATCCACATCCATGGCATTTGGGTCATGTCGATGTTGTCCCGTACCAAGACTCAACGATCCTCCTGCGCGGATTGCGCAGATTCGTTGCTGTTGAGCATGGAAACGAGAAGCGGCAGAAACCCATTCATCGAGGGTTTCGGGAATCGCAGCCATCGATAGAATCATCTGACTCAGCTGGGGATCTAAGCCGGCTGCAAAGGAATCGATAAGGGTAAACTGATCAACAATACCACTGCGCGCGGCATGCAGCTGAAAATCTGCAACAAAATTTTGAAATCCTTCCGCATGGTCGCGGATATTCTGCTTTAAGGCAAGGAGTTTTCGGCGCGCCTCCTCCTTGAAGTTAAACGGATAAAACGTCTTGTCGAAGTCTTTC
>JBBPJT010000946.1:0-12968 GCA_038088895.1 Xerocomus potaroensis
CTCCGATGCGGAGTACATCCGACAGAGGGAGGTACTCCCGCCCATGCCACC
The DNA here is from genome assembly GCA_038088895.1 of Xerocomus potaroensis. NCBI lineage: Eukaryota > Fungi > Basidiomycota > Agaricomycetes > Boletales > Boletaceae > Xerocomus > Xerocomus potaroensis. Next base: position 52 of record JBBPJT010000946.1, read on the forward strand.
ATATGTAAAGTGCATTGTCATACAAACAGATAAACCGAAGTCGCCATTGAATACAGCTCAGACAATGTCCTTTTGCTCTTCGTCATCTAGTACATACAAAGGCTTGTTCGTCATGGGATACCTATCAATACATCAGAAATTATGCTCGATAAAATCACTAGGCGTCACACTCCTTTAGTTTATTTATCTTCAAGAGGGTCTGTCGGTCGAAGCCCATCCAATTGTCGGACGTATCTTTGAGTTCTGGGCTTCCTCTTAAAACCCCTTTTGACTGAACTCTCTTCCTCCCCGACATGCCAGGAACTGCTTTTCAGATCTTCTCCCAACATACCCTGCAGCTCCTCCAGGCCCTTGTGAGGAGGCCTATGTGTCTGAGCGATAGTCGCCTGGAACAAGAAAATGCCTTCTTTTTCCATAATGAGTGCGCCATCAATTCCGGGGAATCTGCTGGAGGCAACCCACAAGAATGGGGATAGTCTGGTTACAATTCCGGGGGTGGAAGGAATGAGAGAAGTAGAAGACGCTGATAAGGTGGTTGGCAAGCATGCTATGATGTTTTCATCTGCAAGCTAGTGACACGATAGTGCATTTCCTCCGACTAGGAAAGAAAAGAACTAGTTAAAACCTACAGCTTGACGTGTATCTGCGTGTCGGCTTAGGGCATTGTGGAAGTCCAACTTCTTGGAGTTCAGTATCTTTACAAGTGCCCTGCCATGATGCGAAGAATCGTTGGCGTTGGTACACGAACAGTAGGGGAATGGTGAATAACCGAGTCCCCTTCTGCCTTTGGTCTGAGGCGATAGTATGTGGAAAGGTCTTTGTCAGGTAGGTTTTTCCCCTTTAATCCACGAATCACCTGCCGGCCTTTCTCAAAAGTCGAGAGCAACATCACGATGCCATTCCTCGATTCTGTTATCTGTCCAGCCATAGTAAAGCAGTAACGTACGAGGGACATTTCCCCACCTGCTCGCTAGAGTGGACATTTATTGGACATCCATGCTAAGAAGCGCACTGATCACCTCTTGTCAAATCCTGTTCCCACAATTCAAAAAGCTACTCACGCTAAGTTTTTAATCTCTTGGTCAGACCAGATGTCCATTATGCTATACATATAACACCTGGCTTGAAGAAACCTGCTCCAATCGCGCCAATGCGACCGCGGTGGCGGAGTTGCTTGGATCATTACATTTCAGCTGGCCGGACGCGTAACGTCCAATAGGGAGCGATAACAGTTGCGTTCAAGTCACAGAGCGCCTACCTGACAGAATTCGAGGAGAGTGGACGTATGTCGCCGAGAAGAGCCCATAACATTATTCGTTGACTTGACATTCCACGGGCTCCTGCTGGCAAAGAAGTTGAACGAACGCATATACGAGAAAAAACGACTTCCCTGCAGACAAGAGTCGTCTGAGAAATGCGCCGAATCTGCTGCCCCAGACTCACCGATAATAGGCTGTCCAGTAGCATAAGCCCCTGAGTCGTACTCTTTGCCCGTCCTGAATGCTTTCACTGCCTTGCAGTACTCTTCCCGGACGAGTATCTTTTCGTGTCCTAGGAAACCGCCACAAAGTCTGATAAAAGCATCCTGGAACTCTTTGAGCTCAAGGTACTCAGAGCCTTGCTCGTATTTTAGATAATTTCAGAGTAATGGTTACCCTAACCAATACTAGCGAATTTATTGAGTTTCTGAAGATCTTTGCGGCATATAATTTTAGTTGCTGGCTGATGTTAGCAGATGTGGCTGGCTGCTGATGGGCACACCATACCACCGTCATGGTCGTCGTCACCAACTCTGAAGAATTTCCGAGGGTCAGTCCAAGACTGAGAAAGACTAGTAACATTAGTGTTCGACTTCGGTCACGTCCTAGTAGCTGTCAGCATCAATACACGCAGCGACCCGGTGTGCCATATCCGACTCCAACGAACATCGTTTCGTCAGGATCCGAACTAGATCCTTCCCCCTGGGAAGTCGACTCTCCACGAACGACCCAAGACCTTTCAAAATACGGCCGATCCACGCCTCCGATGGCATTGAGAATTTCTCCTGGTCATCGAAACGTGCCAGAAGGCTCTGCAACGTAATCTTCGACTCCGCATACCTAGGGTGACCGTCCAACGTGGTGATACATGCGTGTCCGGCTGAGAGAATACCGTTCTTCTCCAACGTCCGGCTGTTGCGCTGCCACCATTCCTCCATGACTGCCTCCCTCTCCAAGTGTGTCACGGCAAGCGCAATTGGCACTTCTTTCTTCCCGAGCACTTCATAGAACAGTCTGTAATTGCTTTGCGTGGTTGCTGTGAACCTGTTCCCGCGGATGCAAAACAAGAATACGCTGATGCCGCCCGATGCGTTTAATTTACGTATAAGTTGAACAGCTTTTTCGATAGCACCAATATACCCATTTGGACCCCTTTCGGGTTCCTCCAGGCCGACGGTGTCCCATAATCGAATGGTGGTCGAGTCGAGCTGGAATTGGTACTCCTGCGAGTCTAGGGTACAAGGCATACTGTCTGGAGAGACCGATGCAATTGGTCTGCCTGCGAGGAGATTGATGAGGGAACTCTTTCCGACACCGGTCTCCCCGAACAACAAGACATGCAAGTCTTTGGGAGGTGCAGCTCGCAGTGAGAGAGATTGCTTGACGATCAGTTTGCGTACGAGGTCTCTGCAAGACTTGCGGCGCCCAGAAAGCAGTGGGTGACAGCTGTCAGCTAAAGTGGTGATACAGGCATGGTCGGAGAAAGATACATCATGATCGGGCAACATTCTCGAGTGAGTCGCCCACCAACTCTCCATAGATAGCAAGGCGTTCGGTAGACTCGACCGATTCTCGAGTCCCGTGACAATCGCAGCTACTGGAGTTTTAGGAGAATACTTGTCGCGCGTTTTCATGATAAAATCTTGCGTCCTCTTTGCAGATATCGTGATCCCGGATATACCACTAATGCAGATAACCAGAAGATGGGTACCACCCTTCTCATTGAGATCCGTGAACAACGATCGCAGCGCAGACTCTGCCCGCTGCTGCTCACTCTTAGACAATACGTCACCAAATCCAGGGGTGTCCCAAAGACGAAAAATTTGGCTGTTGAACTCCCAGTCGAACGGACTCGTCGTCGTCGTCGCGGGGCGAACATCGCTCACCACGCGAGCCTGCTCGGAATCAAGCACGAGGTTGACTAATGAACTCTTCCCAACCCCAACTTCTCCCGCAACAATGACGTTGCGGGCCAACTTTGGCGAGACACCCTCAGCGATGACACGACGAACGAGCCCTTGACACAGCTCTCGCCGGCCGGGCAATTTGGGGTGGCAATCATCGGGTAGATTCGTGATGCAAGCATGAGCAGAGAATAGCATATCATATTCGGAAAGCTTTTCGACGTTATCTGTCCACCACGAGTCCATGGAGCGAAGGATGTCAGGTACCGTCGATCTCTTGTCAAGGTCGGTGACGACAGCGGCGAGGGGGACATCCGGGACAGTTTTATCGCGAATCTGGGCAATGGTTTCGTACGTTTGCTTCATCCCTTTGGTCACTCTCGGAAGTCCCCGCATACAGAGCACCACTAGATGGATGCCGTCCCCTTTGCTCAGATCCGTCAAGAGTGTTCGGATCGCGTCCTGTGCATGCCCTGTAGACACCTTCCCATACGTCCCCTCGCTTAGACCGGGGGTGTCCCAGAGACGGAACGTCTGCCTATCTTTCACCCAGTCATGGTATCCCGTTTTGGTGGTCACACCGCGAACGTCGTTCGCTGTGATAGCGTCGTCTGTGCCAGTGACGAGGTTGATCAGGGAACTCTTGCCGACACCTGTTTCCCCTACAACAACGATGTTACGAATTGGGCTTTCGGAACACGTTAGCTTGTATTTCGTGTGCCTCCCTACCGACCTACTTTATGGTTATGGGGACCATTATTCAACGTTCTGCCTATATCTACAGAACAATTACTATAGCCATTTTTGAGGCTGATAAACGGGACGCACTCACTCTGTGTTACGGGGCAGGGAAGTAAGGAGCAGCGATCAAGGGACGTTTGAGGTCATTTTCTGCCGACCTCGATGTTTTCATGAGTGTGAGGGACCCGCTTGCCCTAGAATATTAGGGTTACAGATCGATATGAATCCATCCCCTGCCTCGTGCCTCGCGGCCCACCAGCTATTTCAGCAGGTGGTCTAGGCTGTTGCTAGCCAGTTCTTTCCGGGACCTAGAAAATGGACACAAGTGCCGAAGAAGAGTTAGGGCCTCATGGGTTCATCGCCCAAGCATGGTTGCTCTTAGAGTCCTACTCAGCTGAGAAGTCATACTGGTAGCACATAGCCCACGAGGTAAGGTGGCGCAAGGGCAGTTGCTAACAGCGTGAGGCATGGAGCCCATCAAAACGCCCCTTCAGCATTTCGGTCGCATATATCTACAGCAACTCGTCACCCGTTGTGATCTTCCAACGAGGCGAAGGCCCAGAACCGCCGGTGATTACCTTACGACAGACCCTTCAGCACCTCGTCGAGTCCTCTCCGACTCGTGTTCTGTATCTCTGCACGCTTCCTTTGCAATTCTCCACCATTATATACCTTTACGGCCCCGGGCCTCACTAACGAATTCGTATGACTCCTTCGTCGACTTTGAAAGTTCGGAAGAGTCGGCAGTGTTGGTCCCGGGTGAGAATCCCCGAGCAAAAAAGGTCTATTCTAGATGCGTGCAAGAGGGCGAGGTCATAAAAGGTGTCATCGAGCGGAAGCGGTTCTTCAGAGCTTCTTGTACTAGTGCTTGATTGCTGCAGCGCACGACAGACAATCGTCTTGTCTCTCACATTTGTACTTTCTTTTTTTGGACAAGTGATAATATTATGTAGTGTAGGCTACTATTCTATTAGATTGGCACATGCAGAAAACACCTAACCACCACCCCGATTGAGATTAGTTATGGAAATAGACCGACTTATCACCACGTCCCACTAGCTACTGTCAGGACTCAGCATCAATACACGCAGCGACCCGGTGTGCCATATCCGACTCCAGCGAACATCGTTTCGTCAGGATCCGAACTAGATCCTTCCCCCTCGGAAGACGACTCTCCACGAACGACCCAAGACCTTTCGAAATACGGCCGATCCACGCTTCTGATGGCATCGAGAATTTCTCCTGGTCATCAAAACGTGTCAAAAGGCTCTGCAGCGTAATCCTCGACTCCGTACACCTGGGGTGACCGTCCAGCGCGGTAATACATGCGTGTCCAGCTGAGAGAATACCGTTCTTCTCCAACTTCCTGCTATTGCGCTGCCACCATTCCTCCATGACTACCTCCCTCTCCAAGTATGTCACGGCAAGCGCAATTGGCACTTCTTTCTTCCCGAGCACTTCATAGAACAATCGGTAGTTGCTTCGCATGGTTGCCGTGAACCTGCTCCCGCGGATGCAAAACAAGAATAGGCTGATACCGCCTGACGCATTTAATCTTCGTATAAGTTGGACAGCTTTTTCGATGGCACCAATATACCCGTTTGGACCCCTTTCAGATTCTTCCAGGCCGACGGTGTCCCATAATCGAATGGTGGTCGAGTCGAGCTGGAATTGGTACTCCTGCGAATCCAGGGTACAAGGCATACTGTCTGGCGAGACCGATGCGATTGGTCTGCCTGCGAGGAGATTGATGAGGGAACTCTTTCCGACACCGGTCTCCCCGAACAACAAGACATGCAAGTCTTTGCGAGGTACGGCTTGCGGTGGTAGAGATTGCTGGACAATCAATTTGCGCACGAGGTCTCTGCAGAACTTGCGGCGCCCAGGAAGTAGTGGGCGGCAGCTGTCAGCTAAAGTGGTGATGCAAGCATGGTCGGAGAATGACACATCATGATCCATTCCCGAGCGAGTCGCCCACCAACCCTCCATAGATAGCAAAGCGTCAGGTAGACTCGACTGATTCTCGAGTCCCGTAACAATCGCAACTACAGGAGTCCCAGGAGAACAATCGTCACGCGTTTTCACGATAAATTTATGCGTCCTCATTGCAGACATCGTGATCCTGGAAAGGCCACTAAGGCAGATAATCAGAAGATGGGTACCACCCTTCTCATTGAGATCTATGAACAGCGATCGCAATGCAGACTCCGCCCGCTGCTGCTCACTCTTAGATAATATGTCCCCGAATCCAGGGGTGTCCCAAAGACGAAACATTTGGCTGTTGAACTCCCAGTAGAATGGACTTGTCGTCGTGGTTTCGGGGCGAACGCCGCTCGACACGGCAGCCCGCTCAGAGTCAAGCACGAGGTTGATGAATGAACTCTTCCCAGCTCCAACTTCTCCCACAACAACGACATTGCGGGCCAGCTTTGGTAAGACACCCTCGGCGATGACACGACGAACGAGCCCTTGACACAGCTCTCGCATGCCGGGTAACTCGGGGAGGTAGTCATCAGGTAGATTCGTGATGCAAGCGTGAGCAGAGAATAGCATATCGTGTTCGGAGAGCGTTCTGGCATTGTCTGTCCACCATGAGTCCATGGAGCTAAGGATGTCGGGTATCGTCAATCTCTTTTCAAGCTCGGTGACGACGGCGGCGAGGGGGACATCCGGGACAGTTTTATCGCGAATCTGGGCAATGGTTCCGTACGTTTGCTTCATCCCTTTGGTCACCCTCGGAAGTCCCCGCATACAGAGCACCACTAGATGGACGCCGTCCCCCTTGCTCAGATTCGTCAAGAGTGTTCGGATCGCGTCCTGTGCGTCCCTTGTAGCAACTCTCCCATACGTCCCCTCGCTTAGACCGGGGGTGTCCCAGAGACGGAACGTCTGCCCATCTTTCACCCAGTCATGATATTCCGTCTTGGTGGTCACACCGCGAACGTCGCTCCCTGTGACCGCGTCGTCTGTGCCAGTGATGAGATTGATGAGGGAACTCTTTCCAACACCTGTTTCTCCTGCAATGACGATATTACGAATCGGGCTTTCGAAACATGTTAGCTCGGATTTCATGTGCCTTCCTGCCGACCTACTGTAAGGTTACAGGTACCATTATTCAACGTGTTGCTTGGGTCTACAGAAGAATTGTTGTGGCCAGTTTCTGAGACTGTGAGACGGGACGTACTCGATGCTCCGTATTATGGGGGACGGAGGTAAGTACTATTAAAATAGTTGGTGGCCACGAGGGTGGCAATATATTCATATCGATCTGTAACCCTGCCGAAGCGAGTGGGGCCGTAGACCTCGTGAAAACAACGAGTTGGCCCCACTGCACCTTTGGTCGCTACTCGGAGTCCTCCCAAGACCTAGAGAATGGTCATGTACACGATAGAAACGGATAGTTAGTGCCCTATATTGTAACTTTTGGATTCGTCACCCGAGTATAGCCACTCTTAGAATCCCATAAATCATGGCAGTGGCCCACGAGGTAAGGTCGGGAGGTTGCCAGCAGCGCGAGGCATGGAGCTTATCATAACGCCCCTTCAGCATTCAATATTCAGGTCCCACATATTTACAGCAACTTGTCATGGTCAACTTCCAACAAGGTGAAAGCTGCCCGTGCTTACCAGATTACGATAGACCTTTCAGCAACTCATCGAGCTCTCCCTGAACTTTCTGTATCTCTGCACGCTTTCTTTGCAATTCTCCACTATTGTAGACCTTCAGAGTTCCACGTGTCTCGCTAACGAACTCGTATGATCTCTCCGTCGACTTTGCGAGTTCGGGAGAATCGACGGTGTTGGTTGGTGGTGAGAGTTCCTGAGCAAGAATGCTTGAAAAGTCTACACCAGATGCACGCAGGAGAGCGAGATCGCGAAGGGTGTCACTGAGCGGAAGCGGTTTCGGTTTGGACATGGATGACATCGTGAACAAGGAAGCGAGACTTTCTATTGTTTACAGCTAACAATTACCGACTTGTTTTTCTTGCGCACTGAGATTTTGTCTCGAAACAGGTTTTTCATGGCGTCGCTCACCGAAGATCGCACCGAACCAGAGCCTAATGAGAATGCTACTACACCACCACCGACAAAGACGGTGCCTACGACCCACCCAGAGTTTGACTCTCCAGAGGCGGACGTTGTGCTTGTCTCGCGCGATCTCGTTCGCTTCTGCATGCACTCGTTCACCCTCAAGACGACGTCGGGCTGGTTTCGTTCCTTGTTCACCCTTCCCCGGCCAGCAAGCGCCCCCAGAATACAGGGCCGCGAGACACAGCCAACGCTCACCCCATCTGCCATAGATCCCGAAACAATCCATCTCGACGAGGATTCTTCCACGCTCGAGCTCTTGTTTCGCATGATCAGCGGTCTCCCCATCCAACCACTCATGTCGTTCGACGACATCGATGCTATTCTGTTCACTGCGGAAAAATACGAGATGCCGGGCCCCACGTCGCTCGTGCGCATCGCTGTGTTGACAGCCCCGCTTGTGGACCAGCCTTTACGGCTGTACGCTGCCGCGTCCCGCTGTGGGTGGGACGAGGAAGCCAAAGTGGCTTCGCAACGGACACTGGCGATGAACCTCTGGGAAGACGACAAGTGGGAGATGCTCTCAAAACTGGATACGCGTTCTGCGCTCGCGCTTCTGAAGCTCCACCGCACGAGGAGGAATATGTTGCGCAAGAGGCTTGACGAGCATCCGTTCGTCAACGCGAACCCTGGGGTTCCTTGTTCGAGGTGCAGACAGCCAGCGGATCACCATGCCTGGCGGGAGCTGAAGCACAGGATCTTGATGGAGATGGATTCGAGACCGTTGGGGGACACGATTGTGGATGTCGGACTGACAGAGTGGTCCGAGGCAAAGTTATGCTGGGAGTCGAGGTGCCCACATGACGAGTGTGCAAATGTGCAGTACGACAAGGACGAGACAATGCGACTGATTAGGGAGTGTATTGGCAGACTTCCATTGACGACTTGACGGCTTGTTGCTGAAGCTTGTACTTAGTCTTGCTAATTTTTATTGCTACTACTTGCCGATTCGGTCATCCAAAATTATCACCACCAAGACTTTTGACAGCGAGGATGCTGTCCTCCACGTCGCGTTGGCTGTCCAGGACTGCGATATCTCGCTCGTTTACCACCACCGCGTTCCTCAGAACCAGTGAACCACCAAAACCTCCCCGGCCGATTGATGACTCGACTTCAGCTCTCGACTACAAAATCACACAGCGAATGCGTCCTCCACCGCTCCCGGTGTCAGACATTCCGCGCTCGCGGAGCGCGGAAGAGGCTGTAACAAACATCCTTTACAATACACCCCCTCCGAATCTCCAGCCTTACAAAAAGTTTGTCCTATCTTCCTACTATACGCGACTGCTGGGTGTTCCCAAACACGCACCCATCACTCACAAACTTCCTTTCTTGCAGACATATCCTCAATTGTCTCGTTCAAAACGAACCAGGAGTCTTATCACGCGTGTCTAGCATCTTGGCCGGACGAGGCTTCAACATCGATTCCCTCGTCGTTTGTCGCACAGAAATCCGCGACCTGAGTCGCATGTCGATCGTCATTAGCGGTCAAGACAGCGTTGTCGAACAAGCTCGTCGCCAGCTCGAAGATCTCGTACGTGCACACTTCTTTTGTTTGAAAAAAAAAGGCCACCCCACTGCATGTTGCTCACGCGCGTCGGACAGGTACCCGTCTGGGCCGTGCTCGACTACACGGATACCCGCGTGATCTCGCGCGAGCTCCTCCTCGTCAAAGTCTCCATCCTCGGGCCCGAATACCTCGAGGACCAATTCGTTGGCGGACCCTCGCACGACCCCCGCCAGAGCACCCCACACGCATCCACCTCCGTTTCTTCGTCCAGCGCATCCAAGGCCGAACGCGAGGCATTCCTCGCACACAATTTCGAGCGGAGCGGGCATCGGGAGACGGTTGTTACTGAGTCACAGGGGCCGCTTCCACTGACGGCCTCAGAGGCGCTCCGGCTGAAACACCAGCATCTGCAGTCCATCTCTGTCCTCGCAGACCAGTTTGGCGCTAAGATTGTGGACGTGAGCGATAACAGCGTTATTGTAGAACTGACGGCCAAGACCAATCGTGTGGTCGCGTTCTTGAATTTGTTGAAGCCGTTTGGAATATTGGAGAGTGCGCGAACGGGTGGGTGGTTCTTGCGCTGCCTTTTTTTTTTCTGGGTGGCCTGATATTCTGGTTTGTACTAGGTTTGATGGCGATGCCGCGTACGCCCATCGCGCGGTCGGGTGATGACGCGGACGATGTTACCGAGGAAGGGGCTGGTGTGGATGCCAGCTTGCTTCCTCCAGGTTGATATCATCACGAAGAGGGCGATTTCACCTTGGCCGGCTATCTACTCGAATTAACCGTCTACTCCATCTTGGGACATCTGTAATGGTGATATAAGGGAATCTATGGATCGAATGGATGCCCATGGATAAGCGTATTACGGTATCAGTGGCGTCCTAGCATCCAACGAAAGTGTCTCCCCCTCAGTTATCAGTAGCACCGAAAAAGATAGCACCTAACGAAACAACCGCATCCATCGCGATGTATACGTGTCTGCACCGGGTATATCCCTCATCTGAGAACCACTCCAGGCCAATACATGGCGGGCAGAAAACCCAAGTGCGGACAAGGCCGTCCACACCGCAGGCACCGTCTGCGGCTCGAGCACCGAGTCAGCCACATTGATCCAAAACGGCGTCTGCAACACAAACCCCTCCGCGTCCTCTCTCGCGAACGCAACAGCGCTGCGCGTGTCGAGCGCGACACACACCTCCTGCAACCACCGGCAACACTGCAACACCCGCAGCAGCCCGTGAAACGTGATCCCGCCACCGGCAGCAGACACGCGCCAGCCCCACTGGTCGTTGATGAGGAGGTGCTCGAGGCGCGGCCACGCGCCGACGAGCGCGAGCACGTCCCTGTCCGTGAGCGCGACGGGCCACTCGAGGTTAACGTGCACCCCGCGCAGGTTCGAAAATGCCATACACGGCGCGAGGTCGTCGAAGTCGAGCCGGGGGACCGCCTCCGCCCTGTCTGCCTCCACCACCACCACCGCGTTGGGCGTGGGTGTACCGCGCGAACGGGCGGCGAGCCATATGGGCGCGGTGAACGACCGGAGGTTGAGCAGGCGCAGGTCCATCAGTACGTCGTGTGCACAGGCGTCTACGGCCGTTGCGAGGTAGGACCGTACGGCTGTCCTGGAGGGCCGGTTAGGGAACGGCACGATGAGTGTTTGGGCGACCGGCAGGCGGACGCGGGCGAGGAGGTCCGTGACGGTCGCGATGGACCCGGATACGATCTCGAGGTAGGCCAGCCGAGTAAACACGTGCGCAGTGTCGGCTGTGGGTATCGTCAGATCGGGGACATGTGGGTCGAGGATAAATGACAGCCAGGCGAGGGTGGGGATGTGGGCGAGGTAGAGTATCACGCTGATCGGCAGGGCGACGTCGAGCAAGTCGACCACACACAGCTTGGGCCAGGAGCGCAGGTGGTGGGAGACTGTGTCGAAAAAATGGATATCGCCCGCCACTTGGATGCGGATGTTCTTGATATTTGGACATCGAGGGACGAGGGTATCGAGGATGTGCGTGTACCGGGAGACATCTTCTCTCGGATTGCCGCGGATATCTAGGGACGTTAATGTGGGTGCAGCAAAGTTGAGCGCAGGTAACGTCGCCGGCCCGCCCTGCCATATCAAACGTCGAAGGTTTGGAAAGAGAGGCTCAGGGAGAGGTGAGTCAAACGTCGCCGAAATGCAACTCTGGTCCAGACATCCATTTGGACTCGAAAAGCTGGCTATATGCCGGACACGACGGGTATAACTTTTAAGGGTGTTCCATTCTGCGTCATTGCGTGGCGTGGCGAATGAATAACACTGCCGACACGAGAACATCAACACTCGTCACGTCGGCTGGGATGAAAGGGAAAGAAGTACCTTGCCGGATGTCCGACGGCCTTCGGGAAGACAGAACGCGAGGGGAGACAAGTCAACCAGTTCCGACCAAAGCATGTCCAGCGCCGGCTCTTTGAATGCACGACATGTTCGCGCAAGTGCGGCTAGATTAACGGCAGACAGGGCCCGTTCTGTTGTTGGAGAAGGGTTCGCGGAGGAGTGACAGTAGCCAAAAATTTGGAGCAGAATCTCTTCGAGGTAAAGTGCGTGGTGCATGATGACGGGCTTGATGGCCTGAGGGGCGCTGGTAACCTTTCCAAAAAATGAAATTGGCTGGATCCGTTATCCACAATCCTTGACGGCGCTTGCCAGCCTCAGAGTTGGCAGGTGGCTTTAGTTACACCGAGTTGGCTTAGACACCGAGTCGGCTCAGATCTCAGATTCGATCAGCAAATTGCCATGGTTCATGGTGTGATCAAAGGCTACAGAAAAATCCCGGGGACCAAGACTGAATGAACAGAGAGAACTATGAGTCGGAATCATACCGGACGCGCCGCATTTTTGTCTGCTTGTCATAGCATGGCCAACCAGAAAATTTCCATCTGGTTTGCTAGGTTTCGTGAGGCTATCATCGGGACGATGGGGTCAGTATGATGAACAATGTGACGTTTGTTTTCGATAAGCACTGCACGGTGTACTGATCGGATCTTTAGTTCATCTGAAACACACACTGGCGCAGAGTTCGCGCTGCGGAGGAGTGATGCGGTCAGTAAACGAAAGGTCGTCGGGATTACAAACGAATCAACCCATTTTCGTGTATTCATGGCAGTTGTTACAACAAGAAATCGAAGAATCCAAGTGTCCCTGACCAGCCCTGGCGGTACCTCACCGAGGCGGTGATACAACAAAACATTCCACGTACTAAGAAATTGCTTATAGTGTCGAGGTAGGGTCCTGCCACTCTTTTAGCGGCTGCCGTAGCGATTTGAAGAGGGCGACGGAGTCGATATTATCCTCCACCGCACCCGCCCCCCCCCCGCCCCCCCCCCCCCCCCCCGCCCCCCCCCCCCCCCCCCGCCCCCCCCCCCCCCCCGC
>JBBPJT010000947.1:0-12965 GCA_038088895.1 Xerocomus potaroensis
TTCTAGATGTATATGAGTGGGGGGGAAGAGCTGGGGCCAAGGGATCGGTCCATTGGTCCAGGATTTATGGGCGAAGATTTTGGGTTTTGGTCCCCCCTATAGATAAGATTAGATAAAAGTACCTTAGAGCGAAAACTGTTTCTGGAGGATTAGAAAAGATGATCCAGGGGCTCAGGAGTGATCCTATGGATTCATAACAGAGATCATAATCTGCAAGGTCAAGTAATCATCATGCTTGATGACAGTTTAATTTCTGGGGTTGATGGAAGTATGTCAAGTTCTTCTGATTAGTAAAGACCTGGACAGGATGGGGAGATCCACAAAGGAAATGTTTCCAAGCAGACAAAGTGTGAAGGATCATGAGACATTTGCAATCATAGACATTGTAGTTTCATTATGCTGGAGAGAATGTCTGGGAAAGGTAGCCATAAGGGTGCCAAGCACCATTAACATCTGTTTGTAGATGAATGCCACCCAATGCATAGAGTGATGTATTGGTGGCAATGGCAAATGGTTTCAGGTAGTCAGGCAGTTAGAGGACTGGTTGGGAAAAGAACATCTTTTTTAATGTTTCAAAGGCAATTTGATGGTGTTTTTTCCATTCCTAGGGTTGGGTCTTCTTGGTAAGATCAAAAAAGAGTTGTACTATGTTGGAGAAATGGGGAATGAATTGTTGATAAAAGCCAGCAAATCTGAGGAAGAACCATACATTGTGGACACATTTTGGTATTAACCAATCCTGAATCCCAGCTAGTTTGACTGGATCCATGGCAAGTTTGAAATGAAATAGAGCAGAGGCACTATGACTTGCAATGAGCTTTCATGCTGCCTTCACTCTGATAGTGAGGGTCCTGCAGTGGATGTTGGGCAGTAACAATCATGGAGGGATGGTTCACACACAAGGGCTAATAGCATCCAAGTATTGATCAGGAATATTGTTACAGTTTTTGGACGTCTTAGGAAAGCTACAATATTTGCTGAAGAACTATGGGTTCCCCTTTCCTTATCCAATATAATGATTGGATGCCTTTCCTTCATTCCATGATTGTCTGGCTTACTCCACTTGTCTTTAGCCCTAAGCCATCTGTATTACTAAACACATACACATGTTTGCCATGAGGCCTGCTTCTCTTCTGCCTCATGGCCATCCCTGTTACTAAGCTTACCTCTTGTAGAAGCCCAGGGTTATGGGCATTTCCCATTTAGGTCAACCCTTGCTCCAGGGTTGAGGGTATTCCTTATTTAGTGCTTAGTCAGCATGGTCTGTGTACCATGGCTGGTAATATAAATAGTGTAGCACTTTCTGTAGAATACCCTAAGCTTAATCTCACTGTTACATCCCCTAAGTGTGGGCCTGTAACTTCTTGTGGTCCTTTTCTCATCATGCCATTGAGCCTTGAGGTCTATTCATCATCTTCTCTCCTCTTTACTCTGGTGCCATCCCCTGAAGGTCTTCCACCATTCTCGTCTTCATCTTTACAGCCCTACTAGGTGTCATCCTAGTCATCTTTGCCAGTCTCACTGCTATGCTCGTCACCTACCTTTATAGATATCTTATTGTCGCCCTTTTCGTGTTCACCATTTGAAGTTATTGGCTCATATTGTAACAAATATGGTCCAGGTGAACAAGACTAGGGAGTCTTGTCGCCCTATGAACCTTGGTATTTATATGTAGCTGCTACATGCATGGACCATGCTATGCTACATTAAATAAGGTTCAAATCAATAAAAAGATATTAATGCTATTGGTATGTGTTATGCTTGGCCTGGTTAGGGACAAGCATAGCCCTTGAGAGGGGATCTGAGTTCTTGGGCCTTCGCATTGAAGGTATCGATGCCTTGCAAGCTGGAGGACTTAGATCAAAGTATCAGTAAAGTAGATCATCTGATGAGATGCTGAGCAAGACATCGAGAGAAACCAATGGATCAATTGACTGGTAGGTTGCAAGATACAAGGGAGATTCTACTTAGGGTCTATTGTACATTGCACTAAGGTTTAAGTAGGTATCTAGATGGTGCACAGACCAAGTGTTGTCTACTGTGGAATGACTTATCTGGAGTCATGTTAAGTCATAGCCAAAGGTATCTAGGCAACCATCAATCAAGGGAGATAAGGAGGATCATGAAGCATGCAAGAAGCTATGCCTAGAACAGAAATAGCATCCAGATCATGGGAAAGAAAGTCAAGATAATGGAAAGGTTATCATATGTTCGAAAAGGAAAGATCAGAGAAAGATAATCAAGACAAAAGGGGTATTAGGGAATAAAACATAACAGTATGCTAAGTTTATACTACTGCAGAATGAGTCATATGATATCAATAAGATAAGAGGGAGTAATGCTATAGGCTTATGACTAGTATTGGAAATAGGCACAGGGTTGCTTGGTAATGCCAAGGATTGAGGGATAAAGGTGATTGGCTAATAACCAGAGCCTTACCAATCTGTAGCATGAGTGCTTTCTGCCATTGGACAATGAGCTCCAATGCTTTGTAATGCATAGCAGGTGTTTCCAATAGGATGAGTAATGCACAGCTGAGTAATTAACACCATTGGCTAGCATTGCAGGACTGAGTCATCAGAAGTCAGAAATAAGAATAGACCGCTGAGTTGTACACAGCCTCCCTGATGAGTCATGGTGAGTCATAGATAATGATAGGAGTAGTTATTGGTATTGGCTGATAGGTGTGGGATGATTGGTCATCTTTGAGGAATTAACACCAGAGGCCAAATCTGCATATAGGGGTTGGTAACTTCTAGGCTTCCATGAATGAGCATCAGATGGTCACATGATGCTAGTCACATGCTGTAAGAAGAGCATGGGACCATGAGAATGATGTTCATTGACTATAGATCACATGATCATGAAAGGAAAGATTAAATGTATAAGTTATACATTTAGTGATTATAATGCTGTTGACTCGGGTATCATTTTGGTACACTTGGTAGTACCATAGAGACAAAGTGTAACTTATAGGATGGAAAATGAGATTTTTAATTTGATTTTCATAACAAAGTTCACCATTCTTAATGATCATTCTAAGATATTCAACCTCAGAAACGTTGAACTTGCATTTCTCTAGTTTGAGGTACAAGTCCAGTTCTTTTATGTGTTAGAGAACACATTTAGTATGTTGTTTGTGTTCAGTAGGATCATCAGAAAATATTAAGAGATCATTCATGTAAATGATTAGCCATCCTTCAGCAATCATATCTTTGAAGGAATCATTCATGAATCATTGGAACATGGCAGGGGAGTTGGAGAGACCAAAAAACATGATGGTCAGCTTGAAAAGTCCTTGATGGGTTATGAAGGCCACCTTTCATTGATTGCCTTCCTTAATTCAGATGTTGTTGTAGCCCCAATGTATGTATGTCAAACTTGGTAAAATGAGATACTCCTTTGAGTTTGGTGATGAGATTGGAAATGAGAGGAAGAGGGTAAATGTCTCAAACAGTATGTTTATTGACATATCAATAGTCTTGGCAAGGATGAAGGCCACCATTCTTTTTTTTTGACAAAGAAGAAGGGGGATGCTTGTGGAGATTTCAATGGTCAGATCTTCCCAGTTTGGAGATGTTCATCAATAAAATCATCTGCTGCTTTTCATTCATCAGGAGAGAGAGGATAAATTTTCGAGATTTTAGAAATAAAGGTATCTTTCATATTTAGTGCATAATCATAGGGCCAAGAAGGGGGAATGTGTTCCATGGCTTCTTTTGAGAAAACAGAAGCAAACTCTTCATATTCAGGGGGGAGCATTGCTTTTGCTTTGGCTTTTTCTGCAGCTATAGCCAGTTCCATTGATTGCATGAGTCTGGCTACTATTTGAGAGATCTTTGGGCTGATCACCATTCATTCTTGTATACAGTAAAGGGTAGCAATGGTGTAGAAATCAAGCTGTCAATTGACCAGCTGTTCAGGGGTGTTGTAATCAAGATATTGATTAAGTCCTTTGATCTCTATATCATCAAGGACTATATGTTCAGAAGAAGGGGGTTTTCTCTTTGGTTTTCCTTTTGATAAGTAGAAGGCATGAGCTCCTACATGTTCAAGATAAAGATCTAAGGATTTATCTAGACATTTGTTGAGAGTGGTGGTTCCTTTCTTCCAATCTATGACTATGTTTGTTCATTCTAGCCAGAAGGCTCCAAAAATGATGTTCTTCTTGCCACAGTTCATAACATAAAATATAACCTTTTGTGTTTGCTTTCTGATTTTCATATATAGTATGGTGGAGAAGTGAATGGTAGTGTTAAGAGACTGGTCAGCATTCCTAGCTATAAGGGGACAAGTGAGTTGTTTGAGAGGGATCTTGTGTTTCTTTGCAAAAAAGTGGTCTATGCAGGATATTTCTGCTCCTAAATCTATTAGAGCAGAGGTATCAATGGTTTTCAAGGTTCCATGGATAGCAATAAGTTGAATTGGCAATCAAAGCAACTTAGATCATCACTCTGCTACAAATACAGAAGAGCAAGTAACCTTGGAACTAGAGGATACTGATGTCAATGCAGTCCTTCCATCTAAAAATCTTTTGGTGCAAAAAGGTGAGCTGAAAGTATGCCCACCATTTCTTCTTCAGCATCTGCTCTATCATCTTCTTTCTTTTCCTCTGCTACAACTTTTTGTATCTCCTTCTTGTTGCATCCCTTGTAGATAGGACAATATCTAGATATATAGCCCTATTAGTGACACTCAAAACAAAGGCCTCATTGCTTATGTTCAGCAACTTGTCCTATTGTCAGGCCATCTACATCCATAGCATTCAGGTCTCAAGGGGTGGTAGAAGATAAAATAGTTCATCAGTAAGGAGGAATGTAAGGGGTGAAGAAAGATCTAGAGTGGAGTTTCCTGATCCTATTAGTGAGATCCCATTGAGTCTTGAAGTGAATAGCTTTTGTATACCATTCAGTAATCTTGATAGGGATAGTATCCATGGATTGGATCCATTGCATCAAGGAAGGGGAATTCCAGCAGTGAAGTATGAAATTAGTACTATGAAATCAGATGTTTCATTTAACTTGGCTTGAACAGCCTTTATCTTGAACTGGTTGATATAACTAGTCAAGTCATCATTTTTTTGGATACAATAGGTGGTAAGCCACTCTAATGCTTGGTGCTTGAGATCAGAATGTTCAAAATCTTGCTTAAATGCCATGATGAAGTTAGTGAACATTCCAAACATTCCATTATCTAAGGCTTTGTTTTGGACCATGGTAGCCCAGGTCTTGGCAGGACCTTTCTTCATATAGGAGAGTGCAAATGCAACCCTCATGTCATCATTCTTGTAAACCTTTTTATTAACTAAGAAGTATGTTCATACATTGCTGAGCCAATCAGCAGCCATATAAGGGGATTCATTATATTCATCTGAGGTATTGAGGTGAAGTTCAATAGGTTTCAATAGGGCAGTCATCAGTGCTCATAGAGAAATATTTGGTAAAGAAGGTGGAGGAGAAGGAAGGGGTGTTGGGATTGGAGATAGGGTTCTAGGGAAAGTGTTCAAGGGAGAGAGCAATTCAGAAAGTTGCTGACTTAAAGTAATCATAGTCTGGTCAAGGGAATCAAGGTTGAGATCCTCATCAGTTGAGGAAGTCTCATTATCAGTAACTTCTTCTAGGGGGTAGAAGGGGTTGGAGCTCACTGTTCTCTATATGCTGCAAAGAGAGAGAAGTGCAAGTGGGGGGTCTGATTTGAAATGGTGGAGGAGAGGAGGCACACACAGTAGTGATAGTGCTGTTATACTTGGCCTAGGTAGGGATGAGTATAGCCTTTGAAGGAGTTTTTCATCAGAGCCTTCATGCAAAAGGTATCTATGCTTCTTGTACTAGAGGACTTGTATCAGAATATCTGTGAAGCTGACTGACCAAATGGATTGCAAAGCAAATCTTGGAGAAATCAGAGGATCTATTGACTGGTATGTCACAAGATACAAAGGAGATTTGACTTAGAGTATTGGGTATACTGCACTAGGGTTAAATAGGTATCTGAGATAGTGCACAGACCAAGTGGTGTCTGCTGTGGAATGACTCATCATAAGTCAAGTCAAGTCATAATCAAAGGTAACTAAGCAACTATCAATCAGGGTGTTACATTTTATTCCCCATCCATCTCTTCTTCTTTCAACTATCATTCTATGATCTTTCCATTCTCAGTCACATGATAACCTTTCCATTGTCTTGACTTATTTTCCCATGACTGGATGCTATTTCTGTTCTAGGCCATTGCTTCTTGAATCCCTCATGTTCCTTCTATCTCCCTTGATTGATGGTTGCATAGTTACCATTGACTATGACTCAACTTGACTCAGGATGAGTCATTCCACAGCAGACACAGCATGGTCTGTGTGCCATCTAGATACCTATTTAGACCATAGCATTGTGTACCTATACTCTAAGTTGTTTCTCCTTTGTATCTTGTAACATACTAGTCAATAGATCCTTTGGTTTCTCTGACACTTGCTCTGCAATCCATTTGAATGTTCAACACCATTGATCCCTGATATAAGTCCTCTGGCTTGCAAGGCAACAATACCTTCAGCATGAAGGCCCAGACTCAGAATTCCTTCAAAGGCTATACTTATCTCTACCTGGGCCAAGCATAACACAGGGAGATAAAGGGAACACATGGCATTCAAGAAGTGAAGGCCTGAAGCAGAAATAGCATCCAGATCATGGGAAACATAGACAAGGCAATGGAAAGGTTATTGTATTACTTAGAAAGGAAGAATCAAGGGAAAAGGAAAAAGAAAGAAAGGGGTAAAAGGAAATAAAACATAACAGGTACTATCTAGAAGAAGTAGAATCTTTTGTTATGCTTGGCCTAGGTAGAGACAAGTGTGGCCCTTGAAAGAGGATCTGAGTCTGGGCCTTTGCACTAAAGGTATTGATGCCTCCTGAGCCAGAGGGCTTGTATTGTAGTATTGGTGAAGTAGACCATCCAACAAGTTGCAAGGCAAATGTCTGGAGAAACTGGAGGATCTATTGACTAGGTAGATTGCAAGATACAAGGGAGATTCTACTTAGAGTTACAGGGTATCTTGCACTAGAACTAAATAGATATCAGAATGGTGCATGGACCAAGCTGTGTCTGCTGTGGAATGACTCAGAATGACTCAGAATGAGCCATAGCTATTATAACATAGCAACCATCAATCAAAGGGGATGAAGGGGACACAAGGCATTCAATAAGCGAAGGCCTGAGATGGAAATAGCATCCAGGTCTTGGGAAACAAAGACAAGATAATGAAAAGGTTATCATTCCGTCAAAAAAGGAAGAATCAGGAAAAGAGAATCAATGAAAGAGAGATAAAACATAACAATATTAAGGCTCTTGATGTTAGAAGCACTTACCTATATGGAAAGCTTAATGAAGAGATCTACATGTGTCAGCTCCAAGGCTTTGTAGTCCCCTGCAAGGAACACATGGTGCTGTGCCTCCAGCATGCCCTGTATGGCTTAAAACAAGCTGGACTCACCTGATGGAAGACTCTAAATGAGTCCATAAATGATCTTGGCTTCAATCAATTGAGATCAGATGCTGGACTATTCCTCTATCAGAGGAAAGACACAGTTGTTGCTGTCATCTATATTGATGACACCATGTTCTATGGTCTCTCTAAAGCCATAGTCAATGAGATTAAAGGCCTATTCATAAAGAAATGGGAATACAAAGATCTAGGTCCTACAAAGGAATTCTTAGACATGTGAATCCACCAATTAAGACATAGTATCTTAATTGATCAATGCAATTATCTCCTAAAGGTCATTGAATGCTGTGGAATGATTAATTCCAGACCTGCACCCACTCTTTTTCCAAAGAGATATTACCCTCTCTCAAACACAGACCTGGTTAACCCAGAACTTAGATCTACATATCAAATGGTAATCAGATCACTTCTGTATCTTACTTTAGGTACTGGACTGGATATAGCATATGCTATAACTACCTTGGCCAAGCAAAGTGCCAATTCTAGCCAAGAGCACCTCAATAATGCTAGATATATTTGCCAATATCTTAATGGAACCAGGCACTATGCCTTAGTCTTTGATAGTGCCTTATAAGCAGGTTTAATTGGCCATGCTGACACTAATTGGAGATCTGACCCTAATACTTGTTGCTCTCAGACAGGTTGGATAGTAAAGTTGGCAAATGCCTTTTTCTTTTGGAAAACCCACCAGCAGGAACATGTTGCATATTCCTCTACTGAAGCCAAATATGTTTCCTTATCTGATTGTAGCCAACTGCTAGTATGGTTATGTTCTCTCTTGACTGAATCAAGGTATAATCTACTGCTGATCCCCCTTTGTGGCAATAATCAAGGATTTATTTTTATGGCATCAAACCTTGTCACTAAAGTGTGTTCTAAGCACATAGATATTAAGTGGCATGGAATCCAAGATTTCATAAAGGAGTGGTTGATCAAGCTCTTCTATTATAGAAGGATCTGAGAACCCTGCTGATATCTTTACTAAGAATCTCAGTCATGTCAAGTTTGAGAGGTTTAGATCTAAACTGGGCCTTATATTTTACAATAGTCCTTCTACCTCATAGTCACCATTCTTACTATATGTTTTTCCTCCTTACATATACAAAACATGGGGGAGTGTTGAACATACACTTATGTAGTTAGTAGTTCACATGCATATAGTACATAATTTGAACTCCTATGCTGAGTTCCAATAGACTCTTGTCTTCATACAATCACCATCAACACTAGCCACTACCTCAGGCCTTTTGCATCCATGTGAGTAGCAGCCTTTCTTCCTCAATAGGTAGTGCTATGCCACAATCCCAACAAGAACAACAAGTCTTTGGGATTGAATAACTGCTCAATAGGCTCATGGAATCAATCAATATTTGTACTGCCTAACCTGCAGGAAGTGTCGGAAATCCAAGTGCACATGCAGTCATGACCAGCATTAGGCTAATGCTATTACTAGAGAGCATGTGGACAAAAGCACCTCCACTGTGCATTGATGTCATATCATATGGATGGTGTTTGTAGCATTCTTGCATATGTGCTTTTATTCATACACCAGTGTGATTCTGGGTACTCAAGTACCCATGTTCTTTAGCATGTGGTTTAGCTACTATAGTATATAAGAGTCTATGTTTGTACTAGAACACCTTAGTCCATTGCATATCATGCATGACTGAGGTAAGTTGATTAGTTTCTCTTTTCATTTGCTTAGTGCTTACTTGTATCTAGACTATTATATCTACAGTAGGTACATAAATGGGAGCATGTGACTAGATACAATAAGCTCTGCACATGACTGAGCTTATTGTATCTAGTCACATGCTCCCTAATCAGCACCTGTATTCCCACAGGAAGTGGGCAAGTAATTTGCACAATGACTGATAGGCATAGAATAAAGCTTTTATTTTGAGGTTGCTAGACTCTGAAATCCAGAGTATTTTGGACCACTTTTAGTGCTCTCTTCTTGGTTGTCTGACTTGAATGATATCAATACCAAGCAGTCTGGAGCGAGTGTTGGAAGGATACAACACAATCCGGGTGGGTGGTTTTAGACATAAATTTCTCGTTGCAACAATCTTCCCAAAAAGGACAATAACATTACTATAAATCCCGTGTCGGGAGAGATCCTGCCGCTGCGGGATGTAGTGGCTGCCTAGCGTTGCCGTTCGGCGCCGTATTCCTTTCGCTCTCGATAGTACTTGCACACATCGCTATAGTCCTGCGTAGGATGCCAGACAGTGGCATTCCTGTGCGTACACACTGACACAGTCTCTGGCGGCCACTAATGCACTTATTATAGACTCTGCCGGTGTCCGGCACACTGCTTGCACTCTCTGCCGTAGGCACAATGGATGCGATTGATCCTAGATCCGGTGGGGACAGGAGCAAGGTGGAGTTCGGCATTCAACATAATTTGCATGATTAAATCACCACTTGTATTTGCCGGGGGGTTCAGAGTTCACACGGTGTTCGCGGAGTGTTTTCCACCGAGTCATCCTGGCTCTGAGCCTATTCATCCGGGCTCCCAAACTTGATACGATGCTCATAAGAAAAATACGTCGTCACAAAGGCTCGTAAAAAGGCTGATGAGCACTAGGGATGCGCATGGTTATCCCAGTCATCCACGGGTAGGCACAATTTAACCCGCAATCAGATTGCTGCTTCCATTGACATTACGTTGTTGTATACTCCCTGGATGGCCGCTGGACAGGTATCCCTCTCACTGGTATGTGTTGAATCCTTGCTGGATGACGAGGACGAATCTCTCAGTGGTATGTATCACCTGTACGATCTGTGGGAGCGCGCCGGTTTCAGCCATCGTTAGTCACTTCACAACCCACCTATCCGGGGTCGCGCCTCTTGCCACCTCCGTGGACCAGCCAACTCCCTTGATTGGTACCCTATACAGTCTTGGAAAGGCGACGGTAGGGGTAGCCCGGGGGCTCTCCCCAGAACATGGACAAGTCTGAGCATCAACAGGCATATGAAGAAGCCAATGATGACGAACTAAACACCGTGACTATGATGCAGTGTACCATTGACCACCGTTCATGATAATAGACACTGACCCACTCTACGACTTTATCAATGACCGGAGGGAAAGCTACAAAGGTTACAGCATCCTGTTTAAGGAGACCCTGGTATGTTGAAATCCACCGGGGATTTGTTTCCTCAGTCACATTTCACACGTACTAATTTGTGCTTACTATAATTAGGTATTGCAGTGCAGTCCCCTGAGGGATATCTATTGCTGGCATGTCACGCTTGACCGTATTAAAACCCCCAAGGTTTCGACGTAACGTCCCATCTTTTATCTTTCCCCCCCACTCCTGTACCGATGCCGATGAACAAAGCCAAACTGGAAGCCCTCTTGAATTTGATCAACTCCGCTGCTCACGATGCCATCGCAGAGTATGAGAAAGCAGGGGACGATGTCCCTTTCACCGACTCCACAGGCTCCCATCCCTTGGATGATATGAATGATCAACTTGCACTGAGGTGTGCCATTCGGACTCTTGAAGGTGCATGTGCGCAGCTTTGTTCTAGCCTTGCACCTCCCGCCCACACCATTAACAACGTGCGCAACTTGAGCACCGCCTCCCATTTGAACACTAACAACTATAAAAATATAGCTATCACTGCCGTATGACCAGGCTTGTATTCGTGTTGCTCTTCGAGAGAAAATCGCTGATATCCTCGTCAATTATCCCAACGGCTTACATGTTGGCGAGCTCTCGAAGACACTCGAGATTCACCCAGAAAAGCTGGCACGTGTGCTGCGTCTTCTGGCGACAAGAGGTTGCTTCAATGAAGGTTGGTCGTGTCCTTCGACTGCCCAAGAACCAGTACTTACCCAACCCTTCAGTGGAGTCGGATACGTTTGCAAACAATCGGCTCTCCTTAATGCTTCACAGCAACAACCCTGTCAGCCATATGATCAAGCTTCATGTTGAGACCCACGTGGACGGTGCCGTCATGCTGTATGAGACTCTGAAGGACTCAAAGACGGCATTCTCAGAGGATCCTGTCCATTCCCCTTTCATGTACGCGAAAAGCAAGGAGGGCTTTAATGGAAATTACTTTGACTGGATGGGACAACAAGTAAGGGATATGCCAATTCGCAGACACTCCATTCTCATAATTTTGTCAAGCCTGGTCAAATAGATGTATGTCGAGGGTCATGTGAGACACCAGATGCTGATTGTGCATAGACTTTCCAGCAGGCTATGAGAGGAGTCAACAAGATCACCGGCCCCCTCGCAGTCTTGACTTGTTCGTACCGTTTGTGAGATCCATAGCGCTCACATTGGTTTCGCACGCAGATTTTCCCTTTGAAAGGTACTCCACGGTGGTCGATATCGGTGGAGGTGCCGGCAGTTTCGCGCTTCCTCTTGCACAAGAACATAAGCACATAAAGGTTACCATCCAAGACTTACCAGAAACGCTTATCCAAGCCCGAAGCGTAAGCATTGGACTCCGGTTAGCGAGTGCAACTGTCTGATCTTTTTGAAAGGTCTGGAAAACAAAATATTTAGATATTATTGAGGAAAACCGAGTCGAGTTCGCGGATCTCGACTTCTTTGTCCAGGTTCCAGTAAAGGGCAAAGACCTCTACTATGTGAGTTTGCATCCATCATGATAACATTAACTTGTCATGGCTGTTGATGAGAATGGTTCATACTTGGTTAGCTTCGCAGCGTCATCCATAACTGGCCTGATCACAAGGCTGTGACCATTCTCCGTAATGTTCGCCAAGCGATGGGACCGCACAGTCGGGTGCTTATCCGTGAGTTGAATTCGTTCAAGAACAGGCACAACTTGGGCTCACCTCCCACCACAGACGAAAATGTTCTCCTTGGGCTCAATCGCGCACAAGCCCAGGCTGAGGTTACATCCCTTGGTGCCGCTGTGGTCAGTGTTTTTGCAGTGTTGAATGTTTTCTTGCATTCACGATTCTCACAGGCTCCCGAACCGATGCTCCCTAATTTTGGTGTTGGTAATATTCGCATGTACGAAAAAGACTTGATGATGTTGGTTGCGCTAAACTCCAAGGAGCGCACTCTGCAAGATTTCTTGCGGCTCTCGTAAGCGATACATCCAGAACTGTCAGCCTTCAAAGTATTCTAACAACATATCCCCAGAAACGCAGCTGGTTTACAGCTCGAGAAGATCTGGGACCTTGCAGAGTTGTGTGTTCTTGAATACTCAGTTGCATGAAAGTAGATACATGTGGCTAGTATATGGCATGAATATATTATGTTGGGAGTATGGTGTAGCAATGTCCATGAGAGGAAGGGTTGCATTACTCACTGGATACTAGCTATTCACCCGGTTTGTGCCTTTGGCACAGGAGGAAGAGAATGTGTAAATGTAGTGAGGAAAATGCTTTGTAGTGTCTGATTTAGTTTCATATATAGTACTTCATTTAATATCATAGCTTTTCACCCATTTTATACTATATATTTTATACCATTGACACAAA
>JBBPJT010000948.1:0-12959 GCA_038088895.1 Xerocomus potaroensis
AGGGAACTCCCCAGTCAAGTTCTCTTGGTGTTCTCCCTCTGGTAGGAGGCCCTAGCAAGATAGACTCAGTCCCAGATATCTCCCTTTCCCCTATTCTCACTCATACTTTGGCCCCCTCTCCATAGATCTCTGCTATCTGCCTTATCTAAGGCTTGATCAGAGGTCAGAGGTGTTTCAATAATGATAAACTATGACTGTATTTGTATTGAGTCCAGCAGTAATCTTTATCATGTAAATGGTGGGAGAGGTTCCTACAACAGATGCTAATGTGATCTCATCAAGAATTGGAATGTGGAGGATGTTATAATATGATCGGATATGTCCTATCAACCATCCACTTTGCCCATTCTCACACTTGCTATGGGGTATTGTTACATTATTGTCCATCAACCTGGCTAGCTGGCCTGGTAATCTCTTAGGTGTATTCCCACCTGCACCATTCCTTTGCCCCATTCTGTCTTGCTATCCAAATGGCCATTGCTGTAGTCAGTCCATTACAGCAAAGTGGATGTAAAGTAGAGATACAGTGAAACATAGGTGAAGAGATGATAAAGTTAACTGTATAGAAGATAGCCACAAAGATGCCAAAGTGCCATATATGGTACAGGATTTAAACTTTGGGAAAATGGGAATTACTGCAATACTTATTCATGTTCTAGTAGAGAGGCCATTGAAGCCAAGTATTGCCAACCTTCAAATCCAATGGTTCCTTATGCACCATTGATTTCTTGTTCTTCGGTAGACTAGCAATCACCTCATTTCTCAATTCATTCAAGTCACAATGGTCACGGCGTGACACGATATTGAGTTATCAAGTTCGCGCGTAATAGCACCAACAACGCACCCTCATCGACGACTAAGTTGACCACCAATGGAGAAGGAAATACAACAACTTGTAGAGATGGTACGCCGTCTCGCCCTATATGTCTTGGCAAGTTGCCCACACATTGCCGACAACTAGGGTGCAACGATGACACAAGCGCGGGCAGCTTTACGCAGATACAAAGATGTCATGGATGCAGCAGAACGCATTTTTGATGGGGAGTTCGCGTATGTGACGGAAGATGACATGCGGATGGCCCCAGTTACGCCAACTGGTCCAATGAGCCCTTCGCAAACTCCCCATGCTTTAGTACATTTCCGTTTTCTGGTCTAGCGCTCTCCGTTGATATATTTCAGACTCCAGAGCGTGCCGACGGGGAAGAGGATCTTGATATGCAGGACAATGAGGATGACGGTGAGTTCTCGGAGGTGTCGTTTTAGTTCATGCTCACCAGCCCGTTAAGTCGAGGATTACATTGACTATGACTCCGATTACGAGGAAAGGCGAGGTACAGGCGAGGTTGACCCGTACGCAGGCAAATATCAGTGTTTTACTATGTGATCTAGTGGCTGAGTATAGCCTAGGCATCTTCTTCTCCAAGGATCGTCGCGAAGAGGTCATCGAAGTAGAGGAAGAACCCGAATCTGCTATCTTAACGGGTTCTAAGGAGCCGATCAAGCTAATGATGCAGGGCGACTGGATGAGAGGTTGTCCCGAGGGCAATGAGCAGTCCTTTCTCTTTGCTCTATACGACCTCCTTAGCACCGGCACATGCCCTTGTCCTCAGTCTTGTGGTTCTGAGCTTGGTCGGAAGAGGAGCGATTTCTTTCCACTTTTTGTGAGTTCAGTAGCCCTTTCCTTTTGGTCTGCAAGTTAACAATAGTTCATAGTCAGAGTTCTCGAGCTATCTCGAGCACCTGCATCATAACGTCAAGCGATTGTGCCCCGGTTGCAATGTCGAATTTTGTTTTGCGTGCGGTGAAACCATCAACTCTGCTTATAGTCGTACGAGTGGTTCTATTGATGTCGGTTTGTTCCATTGCTCGAACTTGCAGGGTGTTATACTTGGCGTTGGTCTTGCAATGTTGGAAACAATGTTTGTAGAGCAGAGACGCCAATTGGGTGACGAGCAGAGTCAAGGAAGCTCAAGGACAAAGCCGAGCAAGAAACGCAAGATGGATCTTCACCTTCATCCACCCATCATTAATGGGGATGACGATGACGATGACGCATACTACATGTCCCTACCTGTTGGGAAGAAGGCAAGAGGCGGCACTGGATATGCAGGTGACGGTCGCGAGGATGTGAGTTGCATCACGTAGCTGGTAATGATCATGGAACTCAAAGCTTTCAGACTTCCGGGCTTCTCGAAGCGCAGGCTCAGCAGCGTCATAAAGACGAGAGGATTGGAACGCTCCTCTCTCAAATTCGTGTCTACCTTCCTTCGCTCCACAGGGATAGCGGGGCACTTACAAGTGATTATATGGTACATCCTACTGCTCTGGCGCATCTTCGGAGGCGTTTTAATTTCCTCTGTTCGACTCTTCTCCGAAACGACTCGCTGTCCGACATGTCTGATCGATCCGTTCTATACTTTGAGTTATTCGAGTGGCTCGAAGTAAGTGACGCCACTTGTGAGATCCTACAATTAAATGTGCTTTCCATCTAGACTATATCCAATCACGAGGCACTGGCGAGCATGATGGCCATGCCTATAATGGTTGCTGGGTCAATCAAATCTGTTGCACCGAAGAAGGTTGGAAAGGGCAGATCGTTAGTCCGAGAGCGCACCATCGTCTACGAAGGTAGCGCAGGGCCTCGCGAGCTGCTTGAAGCAATCGTCATACAGGCACAAGCAGCCATCAAAGGGCTGGAGGGGTCCAAGCCCACGGAACCCGAGGAAGAGGAAATGACAGAAGAACAGAAACGGATGACAATGGACAAGGGGAAGGGCAAAGGGAAGGAACAATCACCAGCACTATCAGATGAGAATCAGAAGTTACTCGCATTCTGTCAACGGATTCTTATGACCGCAAACGCCATTGATCGCTCCTTACGAGAGACAAAGGGTGAAGCCTTTGTCGATAGGCTACATGCGTCCTTGCCCAAGATCTCGACCTCTTCAGCATTCGATCTTACATCACTACAAATCGGCAATACCGAAGAAGAGCGCCGCAAGGCGTATGTTGACTGGGCGACCCAAGTACGATTTGAGTACTGTGACCTTACAGTGGTCCCTACAGAACCAATACCGAATGAAGACACGACTCCGCATTACAAGTTCTTTTTCAATAGTGAGGCACGTATGCTCGCAAACTCGGATATTCCAAAGCGTTCACTTGCCATTGCAAAAGAGGTAGATTGGGTCGGAAATCTAGTCGTGATGGTTGACAATTTTGACCGCTCCTAGCTTGCTGTGTTGACCACGAATCTTCCTGTTGCCTGGGATTCGTCGATATTTCTGAGGGTCGATGAGAATCGCGTGGATATCATCAAGGCGTTGATTGTCGGCCCGGAAGGAACACCGTAAGCTCCCAGACACTCACTAGATGTTATTCACAGAGACTTACTCGAGTTTAGGTACCAGGATGGGTGGTTTGTGGATATTTCTTCGAATTCTTGTTATTCCGGCTGAACTCGACCAGTTTCTTGTTTGATATATTCCTAGGACCAAGTTATAACCAGTCACCGCCTAGTGTCAAGTACATGACGGTAATTACCGTCGCTGAGCGTCTCGATGCTGTCTAACGGTGGTTTTTCCTGAAGACAAACGGCGGGAAGTATCGATTTAATCCAAACCTGTATGCGGCAAGTATACCCTGATATTGCAGGTACTTGACATTGACTGATTTCCGTTAGGACGGCAAAGTCTGTCTTTCTCTTCTCGGCACTTGGTCTGGTCCTGGCTGGATAGCAGGCCGATCGACTTTGCTGCAGGTAAGTCCGCTTACCGGGGATTTGTAGCATGGTAAACTGCTGGAACCTGCAGGTTCTCATTTCTATTCAATCAATGATATTGTGTGACGAGCCCTACTTGAACGAGCCTGGGTGGGCGAATGGTGGCGGATCGCCGCAGTCGAGAGCATGTAAGTTGACCGAGGATGAAACGGATAGTTGCTCACGAGCCACAGATTCGGCAAATGTGCGACGGATGGTTGTCAGAACTGCGGTAAGACTTGTCGATGTTACTGGCGATCCTCGTTCACCCGCTGCAGATGCTGGGAAACTTGAAGAGTTCTCCGGAGCCATTCAGTGATGTTATCCGCACTCACTACCGATTAAAAGCGCAAGCTATTTCTGTTCAGCTGGACAAGTGGCTTGCTCTGGATGATGGAAAACCGATATCCGGTGACGCGTTCAATATATCCGGGAGAAGCAATGATTCCAGCTCGAGCTCCAGCGCATTTAAGAAGGACGTGGAGGAGATGCAGAACCTTTTGAGACAACTTCAAGACGGCACTTTTGAGTAAATATGACTAGCATGTGATATGTGATTTTTTCAAGGTGTAAATGGAACTTTTCATTTTCATTTACTTTCATTCTTTGTCGCATGCAATGAGTGACTCTGCGCTCCACGCCCTCGCCGGGGCAGTTGGAGGGATGCTCGCAATGTCTACAACTTAGCAAGTCTCTCTCTCATCCAACCACAGCATCCCTGCTCATCCCACTCCGACAGTCCACTCGTCGTCCTCTCAACCCGCGCAGCGATCGACACTAGACACCGCGATGACAAGGTACCTTATCTCTTTCGTGCGTGTACTAAACGACATAATATCCCCAGGCTTTTGTACAAGTCGTCCTAGACATCACCAAACGAGAGGGCTTTCGCGGTTTGTATAGTGGGCTCGGTTCCAGCCTGCTCGGCATCGCGGTTACCAACGGGTGAGGTGGCTTGCCACGCACCCGGCCTCTCGTGCTGGCTCATATTTCCACTGCCAGTGTCTACTATTACTTTTACGAACGTTCCAGAGCCATTCTTTTAAGCTCGAGAACAGGGAGCGAGGCACTCTCTACTATCGAATCTATGCTTGCAGGCCTCATAGCGGGTAAACGCCATGCACGTCGTTAGGTTGTAGCATGACACCAACCATCAACACAGGCTCTGCAACAACCCTCATAAGCAATCCCATTTGGGTCGTGCAAACGTCACAGGCAGTCCATACCGCAAATCCCGATCAGCCTGAGACGTCCACGCCTAAACCAAAGAAACTTGGCATTTTTGAGGCGATAGAACGGATCGTCTCCAAGGACGGCCTCGCTGGGTTTTGGAGGGGGATTGGACCTGCACTCGTGTTGGTCATCAATCCTGTCATTCAGTATACCGTATTCGAGCAACTCAAGAACGTGCTCACTGAGAATCGCATGAAGAGGCTGCCAAAGAGTCAAAGGGGACGTGCCTCTGCTCTGCTCAACGAGTGGGATTTCTTTGTCTTGGGCGCCGTCTCGAAACTTGGTGCGTATTCGACGCGACACATCCTCCGATACCGTTGTCAATGATAATACTAGTCGCCACCGCGACTACTTATCCATACATGTAAGAGGGCATGCGTGTGGGATCGGTTCCGGCTGACGCTTGCGCACCTCCCAAGTGTCGTCAAGAGTAGACTGCAAGCAGGAAATGCCAGCGCTGACCGTTATAGATCTGCTCTCCATGGACTGTTGATCATCTTCCAAGAAGAAGGATTCCGGGGGCTATACGGCGGCGCACGAAGCAAGCTCCTCCAAAGTGTGCTTACGGCTGCTATCCTCTTTGCGGCACAGAAGAGGTTGTACGATGCTATCAGCAAGGTGACAGAATTGATTGAAATAGCCTGGTAGTCTGTTGACGATTTTGCACCGTTGTAGGCTATCTCGAGGTTGAAAAAAGTCTAGAGTTGAACAAAAGAGTTTGAAGTACATTCAGAGACTTGTATTGCTACCTACCGTAGAGCGTCAATGAAATCGGCGTCGGATGGCTGTTTGCTCTTGAAATGGCTCCACCAATCCGTCTCAATGCAGTCGCGTTCATTTCACCGCAGAACTATCCCATCTTGATACGTACCTTTCAAAAGGGTCATGAGCTCAAGTATCACTACGTCGCCCACACGAGCTTGGACGTCATTGAGGAGCGCAGTCAGCCCCCTTTGCCCATTCCGTATCGTCGTTTAACCATCTGAGCCTCGATTGTTTTCTTTTTTCTTTTACTTAGCTGGGGCCACCCCGAACAAACCAGCGGATGGCTATCTCGGATTGTTGTACGCGATGGACGACGTCGCTGCGTATGGCTACGTCACTCCATTGAAGGTCAAGATCGTTCTGGCACTCGCCCTGACAGACGCAGTCGTACGGGACGCCGAAGTCATCATGGTCAGTCCTCTCGCCCATCGATCCCCGTCCGAGCGCGTTGCGTGTGTGTGTGGCTGACAAAACTTTTTTTTGTTTTTCCATGGACGACAGACATTCAAGGCTTTGCACATGGCTCTCTACCAAGCCGTGTCAAACCCGTTTCTCAAACTCGATGTCGCGTCCGAACAGGTTGGCGATCAATCACCCTACCTCGTCGTCGGGCGCACAAAGTGGAAGACGTTTCGGAAGAAAGTGGACGAGATTGGGAGGGCTTTAGGAAATCCTACCTAATCAATCATACACACCTTTCCTCCCCTTCTCATTGCTTGGATCTATTATTCACCGGTTCTCCTGCTCGGCCGTGGTCTAGCGGCTTTTTCAAGCCAACTCCACATTCCACGGCCATCGCTTTGCATCACGCAAGCACCACCGGAACCAAGAACAGACCATATCCCTTCATTGACTCAGACTCTTTGAGCTCCCCGGGTCTGAGACAGATACGGGGAAGACATCTGTGATGTTATACACCAAGCGTAGCTTTATTCAGTTGGTCTATAGCTTCATTCGCTTCCCTCGCCATCACTCTCACTATACCATCTTCGTCTGATGAAGCAATGTATCCCATTGTGACCCTGGCGCGCTTAAGGAGTGTCACTGGTGGCCCCTCCACGATGGCGCCATCATATGTGGCGTGTGTGAGCTGATGCAAGAGCGTTATCCAAAAATGCAGGGCAGCACGCCGCAAGGGCGGAAGTTTGGTGTCAATCGCAGTGGGATTTGAGTCGAGTACTTCCGTCCCCTCGTCCTTCTCGGCTTTGCGTGTCCCTTGATCATCATCCTCTGGCAGCGATTGCACAACGGAAACTAACTCAACTTGAAGAAGGTCGATCATACTTGCCGCCACGTCATTGGTGTAACGAATCACAGAAACCATGCTGGTTTTGACACACTCTGTGAGAAGCGACACAGCCGAGGTCCGCAGGACAGTCGGACAAAAGTTTGAGCGAAAGACAAATATGAGCCGCGGAACAATGGTATCCGCTATTGATCCATTCAGTCATCATTCATCACATCGAGGCGAACTGTTCAGACATACCATAAGTACCGAGTGCGTCGCCGCACCGCCTGATGACTTGTCCCAGAGCTTCGCCAACGCGAACTTTCGCATCCACTTCTTGTTTTGACAATGTCCCGATAGAAGAAGCAGACAGATTGCGTGTATATGTCTCAAGAAGATTCCCTAACACCTCCTTACCGAACACGTCAACCATTGCAGATAAACCTTGTACTGCATTCAGGAAGATATAAGAGTCATCGTCCTGCACAGATTGCATGAATATGGATAAGACAGCAGGTACCAATGCCGCGTTTGTTGTGGTAGGTTCACGAGAGCTAGACGAGACGAGCTGCCTCAAGAGTAAAAGACCATGAGCTCGGACAGGCATGATCGGGTCCTGAAGCAGTTTCAATGCCTTTTGATAAATCTCTTGCGGGTCTTCGTCTCTTTTCTGTGTTGCTGGCCAGGAAGTTGAAGTAGATGCGAGCCGGGCGGTCATTACAATCCTAGCTTCACGAGCTAGGCCTCTGATCACTTCCGATGGATCGTTGGAAAAGGGTTCGAGGAGTGAAAAAATGTCATTGAGAATTGGAGCATTTCGTGCAGATAGTTCGGGATTGGCTACAAGTGTAGTTATGTTCAATCCTCACGATACTCCAAAGACCTTCCGCACCTTCCAGTATCGCTAGGAGTAAATTGATTGCGGTCCCAGTAATATCATTTTCGGTTTTATCGCTCGGCAGTTCCGTGGGTTCGTCGTCGCTGTTGCCATCCACAAATTCTTCCTCCTTGTCCACGAACCTTAGATCTTCCAACCGGAGACCACGGAGATGTTCAACCTTGCCCGAGTTCGGGGAGATGTCAGGTACCGTGTAGGATTCGAGAACGTGCTTCACGAATGCTAGAATGTGTTCGGGCCTGCGAAGGATGTTAGTTGCAGATGATTCATTAGTGAGCTGAGACTGCATTTGGACAATCAACTGGAGATACAGCAATCCTCTGATGAAGGTTAATGGATGTATTTAAACAAGTAATATCTGCACACCTCGATGGATCAGCATCCTGCCTGGTGTCTACAAGAGAGTATGCCTCCAGAAACCTGACAAATACCCCAGAGGCTATATCCAGACGGTCAAGTGACCCAATGTACTGCACATAATGCACAGGGTCTGGATAGAGGTTGAAAATGTTCTCCTCCGCAAACTCCCCCTTATCGATGTCCTCTGGTGTCAGAAGAGCAGGCCTTATCGACTGACTGAAGTTGATAGCACAATATGAGGATTGAAGCTGGAGATTGCAAAACAAAACACACTTTGGTGCTCCATGCTTGATATTGCCCGAGACATCAGTCTCCCAGAATATTCGATCACGTTGGACAATCGACCAAAGTGTATCAATCCCGTCTTGTGTCTCAATAACTCGACCCCAGGTTGCAAGGAGGCTTCTGACCGACTCCTTGAGGACGGGGTCGGATGCCTTTGTGGTGTCCAAGTGAAATACGAGCGCGTAGAGAGCAGGCACAACAGGGGACAGGACACGTGAGATGAAGACTGGAGACGGATCAGTGTTGAGCAGCAGGATGGTGAGCATAGATAACGCTGTAGTTGGGCTCGGTGACGCTACCAGGTGTGATACTTCTTGGTTCCGTTCGGGTGGTTCGGCCTTTAAATCATGTATGATTGGGTGGTGGATGAAAGGGATCACAAGAGAAGAAACTAATCGATGATGCAAAAACTTGGAGTCCAGCAGGCGAGAAACGGAGAAGGAAGCGGCGCGCCTGTACGCAACGGGTACGTTGTATGTCAACAATTCCATCAGACGAGGGGTGATGACAGAAAAATATTCCTAGGATTCGGACGCTAAGCACTGAATGTAGGGCTCGTAGTAGGACAGATTCAAACCTCTGGTTTGAGATCTGCGGGTATGGTCATGAGAATACTGGCAGTACGTTCATACTTTTCTAGCTGTGGATTGTCGGAGCCTTCCTGCTCGCCGAACACTGCCGCAAAGAGGGCTCGGATACCACCTGGACGAAGGAGGCTCTTTGTAAGCAACGATGAGCACAACTTGCGGACATGAGCTGGCGGCGGGGGCGAGCTTGACAATATTGCGCCCAGATCAGTCATCACCTGGGGCAAGGAAAGACTTGATGGTTGAGATTCATCTATGGCAATGTGCAGCGCATATAGACGCACAGTTCCAAGAGACAGAAGACCGGGGCCTGTAGGGTATCCAAGGCAGGGGAGCCCTGAGGGCACCGCGACTTGGGCAGCCAAGCAAGTGTTATAGAGGCCCTGAGAAGGTCAGGAATGTGTCTGTTGAGGATAGCTGTGGTGATGAGGGTCTGAGGGGTGTGTGTGTGAACACCACGGGGAAAGAGGATCGACATGAAAGAGACTAGCAACGTTGAAAGTGCGGAAAGGTCTGAAAGTACCGCAGGCGTGTCGCAGGCCAATGACGAAGGGAGACGCGCTAGTAGTGGATTGATGCCCCACTGGAAGAGGAGGGTAAGGAGGGTCCGTAGGACGGTGAGATCGCGCGTTCCGATGGCAGGTGGACCCTGCGCGTCGTGAGTCTGAGAATCGAGGAGGAGCTGCACATGCTGGACGACAAGGAGTGCGCAACGTGCGGTCTCGAGCTGGAGGGCGGGGATGGAAAGATCTTGGAAAGGAGGGGGCTGCTTGGCGATGTCGGCATAGAAACGAAGAAGTCTTTGGTGGAGAGGGCCGTCGGTGTTGATGAGGGCGTTGGCGGCATTGATGTAGGACATGATCACGAGATCAAGAGGAGATAAATAACTTAAAAAGACGACGAGGAGGCTAATTGATTCCGTCTCCGTCTTGAACGATGAGCAAGCTCAACGCAAACGCATACGAGTTCGTGCCAGGGAGACCTTTTGCTCTGCCCGCGAAACAGGCTGGCCCTGCCCAGACGATCTCCCTCAACATCACACCATCCAAGCCAGCAAGCGCGCAGGCGTCCCCGGCACCCTCCAAACCCACCTCACACTCTTCTTCTCCCGCTCCACCGGTCAACAAAAAGATCTTCTCCACAGAGAAATCAAAATCAGATACTACCGCTGTCGCTCAAGAGGTCCAGTCCGTCGCGGATGAAGCCGTGCTCAAGGATCTCTTCGGTGACGGTCTGTACTTGTTTCGCCACATCTTTTCATTCGATCCCTCATATCACCCCAGTCAAGGAACACCTCAACATTGTTTTCATTGGTCATGTAGATGCCGGAAAGAGTACCCTCGGCGGTAACTTGCTCTATCTCACTGGCGCTATCGATAAACGAACTATGGAGAAATACGAGCACGACGCAAAAGAGGCAGGAAGGGAAACGTGGTATCTCAGCTGGGCCCTCGATTCCACCCCCCAGGAACGTAGCAAGGGCAAGACTGTCGAAGTAGGTCGTGCATACTTTGAAACTCCAAACCGCCGCTACACTGTCCTTGATGCACCGGGACACAAAACATACGTTCCCTCCATGATCGGTGGTGCTGCCCAGGCGGATGTCGCGATCCTCGTCATCTCAGCCCGCAAGGGTGAATTCGAGACTGGGTTCGAAAGGGGTGGACAGACAAGGGAGCACATTATGCTGGTCAAAACCGTGGGCGTCTCGAAAGTCGTCGTCGTTATCAACAAGATGGATGACCCCACCGTGAAGTGGGAACAAGCTCGTTTCAATGAAATCAAAGACAAGCTTGTACCATTTATCAAGGCCAGCGGTTTCAACCCGAAGGATGTTACCTTCATACCTATTTCAGCTTATGTCGGAACAAACCTCAAGGAACCCATTCCTGCTTCAACATCTACTTGGTGGAAGTGTGTGACCACCTTTTCTATCTTTTCTACGTGTCTTATTTGACCATTTTCAAGGGGTTCAACGTTGCTCGGTCACCTCGACCATATGCCGATGGTCGATCGAAAGATCAATTCCCCTCTTATGATGCCGATTTCAGAAAAATACAAAGACATGGGTGCTATCGTAGTCGGGAAGATCGAATCAGGTCATATGCGCAAAGGGGACTCACTCGTCCTTATGCCAAACAGAACAAATGTTGAAATCGCTGCAATCTACAATGAGATGGAAGAAGAAATATCAGGAGCGGTGTGCGGGGATAACGTGCGAGTCAGATTACGCGGAGTAGAGGACGAGGATATCAGTCCGGGCTTTGTGCTCACAAGCTCGAAGAACCCCGTGCGTGCAGTACGGCAATTCGAAGCTCAATTGGCCATCCTGGAGCACAAAAATATCATTTGTGCCGGGTATTCGGCCGTTATGCACGTTCACACTCTATCAGAAGACGCTACATTACTAGTGCGTTTGAATCTTTTCTTGCGTCGGGCATCATGATGTTGTTTGGCATTCAGGCCCTACTACATTACTTTGATAAAGCTACTGGACGCAAATCGAAAAGGCCGCCTCAATTCGCCAAGAAAGGTGAGCAGTGTTTGCTCTGCAACCATTCGGTGTGAAAATGACTGCCTTGCACAGGTCAAAAGGTCGTCGCTCTTGTTGAAACGCCGCTACCTGTGTGTGTCGAGAGATTTGTCGACTACCCCCAACTCGGGCGGTTCACTCTCAGGGATGAGGGTACGACCATTTTTATTTCGTAGCGGATGGAGTTGACTTTGTGTCACAGGGCGTACAGTTGCTATAGGAAAGGTAAGCGGCATGAACACGATAGGTAGGGTGACGCCCTAATCGACGCTTTCTCCTCAAGGTTACAAAGCTGATTCATGAAGGTGTGGATAATATTGGCGACGGCGTGTCCAGCATGAGTATCAGCGGGACTGGGGTGTAGCTGTAGGGTTACAAGTCATATGACAGGGTTTGGCGGGCCGAGCCACTTGACACACTGGAATGCTTCCGTCGGACTGTAATCATTCGGAAATATATTCTTATCTCTGAAAGATCCGACGGCGAGACTAGTGCATACTACTGACGGCTGAAACTTCGTACTGAATATATGAAGCCTGACCCTGCTAAGAAACATCCGCAAACCATGCACTCCATCAAACCCCTTTTGCTTTGCGTAGTCATCCCTTCCATCGTGACAACAGTTTCTGGCAGCCAAGCGCCGTTCTTGGACCCCAAAAATGATATCCAGAATCCTCTGAGATATATCCCATCAAACACTCTGACCGCTGTCGCACTCGGTGAACCGAGGACCCTCTAGCGTGGTAGCACTCTAAACTAATTTTTTCCCTAGAGCTCGTCGTGTTGATCGCGCTTACCCAAACCTTTTATGTGTGGCGATACTGCGCAGAGTGGATGCTCTCGCACCAATGGTAGTCGGAGCGTATGGCGAGTTATTAATGCGATTGCGCGTCTTAAGCAAACAAAATCAAACAGCCTACGCCGCCGGCTTTGGGTTTCGATTTGCATTATTACCCAGACTCCAAGGGAATATACATTGTCGAGTATCATTTCATCGTGTTATCAGTACGTCCTTTATACGGTGTCCATTTCCGAGGTTCATCCTGTTCTTGTAGCCGTGTGCGTTTATCGCAGCAGACTATGTCTTGTTGGGACGACTTGCCAGACACATATCATCCGATACACATATCTTACTTCCAATACGGAGGCTGACATTCATTTTCGTATCTTCCGACATTGCAATATTCCTTATTCAAGCCACCGGAGGGGTAATGTCTACTTCTCAGGATCCAAGTCGGCACGAGACAGGTATACATGTGAGTTGATTGCTACAGCCTCGCAGCATATAACTATCCTCATCCCCGAAAAAA
>JBBPJT010000949.1:0-12953 GCA_038088895.1 Xerocomus potaroensis
CCGACGCACGGACCAACGGCTAAAAGGAGTCATTGGGGTAGGGTCAAGGGTGATACGTGGGAAGAATGGGGACACGAGGTCGTCAACAAATGACTAGACCTAGAAAGGAAATAAACGTCCGATAGACCGGAACCGGAGAAGAACAGGCTTCGCGACAAGATAAAGGGAGAGTAGCAGCGAGAAGACAAACGAACAGAGGGAGAGAAACATATGATCGTAACAAAACCCCCGAATTACCTGAAAAGTCACCGAATTTTCAATCTCGAACGACATAATCATAATTGTCCGGTAGGTCCCGATGAAGGACGACCTCTTCCTCTTGTAGGTATTGCGCACAAACCCGACGGGGGCAAAGTTCGCCCCAGACCATCGTCCGACATTCATCGCAGCCGTTTGGACAGCAACGGTATAAGGGACATGGGAGTCCCCAATGCGATCCAGCACAGTAAGGACAGGTGCTGGCGGGGCAGTTGGCAAGGAGATGACCGGGGGCGTAGGCGTAACAAGATGGGCATTGATTACGAGGACACCAGATCCCGAGATGCGTGTCTTGTTCGCCACACCATTCGCAACGCGAGTGCCAATCTTCGTCATGGGACTGAGCGGAAGAGGAGGCGAATAGGTTGCTCATTTCGTCGACGGGGAAGGAACGAGGAGTGGGACGGGGTCAGAGATTGTATGCTGGGGAAGAGGGGAGACCGAAGGGCGCTTGAACGGTCGCTTTCTTTTTTCCTTTCCCTTTCTTCTTGGTCCATTTCCCGGATGGGGTGGAGGATCGTGCGGAGGGAGGAGAGGGAGTGGGACGATCACGAGGAATTTCCGGGAGTTTCGGCGGAGGTACAGGTAGGGGGGAAGGAGCGGGAGTTCGCAAGGGAGGGGGAGATGGAGTCGGGGACGAGATATATCCCCCAGGCATATCCCCAGGCATCTCGGAGGGAACGAGCGACTCGGCTGGAGCGGGTTTGTTCAAGGGGTCAGCGGGAACGACAGCGAGGGGTGGTAGGGGGTACGACGTCACAGTGGTTATCCAGACTGGCATCTCTTGTTGCCGTAAATAAGCGAACCAGGAAGATGGATGCATTGCGACCAGGAAGGGTCGCACTATAGGGCCGATGACATCAAAGGGGAGAGAATTGACCACGTATCCAAATCCTAGTCGATATAGGAGATCTAGAGTTTGCTGCCGTGCACGCCCCAAGCAAGTAATGCTTTGTGCGGCTAAGAGAGGGGGGCGATCAGTGGGGAAGTTGGAGTTTAATACGAGATGTAAGGTGGCAAGGGTATGGTAAAGGGTACACGCTTCTTCGACCGCTTGATCCATCACCTCCAACTCCATAGCTCAGGCGAAAAGAGGCGCGTCTTGCAGGACGGTGGAGAAGACGAGTTGACGGGCGATGTCCGGAAGGAAATTGACGCGGATAGGGAAAACAGATGGAATCAAGTGACCGGAAGAGATTGGACAAGGGGAGGAGAAAGAGTTGCATGTTGCGGGCATCGTAGAAGGAAAGAGAAGTGAAGAAGGGGTGAGGGACGTTAGAGGGAACGGTCTTGTTTATATTTTGCGAGGATGGTCCGTGCATGGGTCAAGTTCCGTTCCAGTTCCCATGTATTTTCGGACCAGGGGTAACCTTTCCACTTGATAAGGAATTGTCTCCACTGTTGGGTCCCTCTATGTCGTACAATCCGCTCTACTTCCCATTCTTCATCTCCACCGATATCCAAAGGGGGTAGGCGTAATGTAGGTTTCCCAAACTCCGCAGTCGTCTGATAAGGGGATAATAGTGAGGCGTGAAACACGTTATGAATCTTCCATTGCTGCGGTAGACGTAATTGATACGCCACAGGGGATAGAACCTTTGTAATTTCAAATGGCCCTTCCCGTAAGGGGTTTAATTTCCGCCAGGGAGAGCTTCGTTTCAGATTTTTGGCCTCTAGCCACACCCTATCCCCGACTTTCCAGGGACAGAACTTGCTCCGCAAGCGTTCTTTCATAAGTTGTTGCGCCATTTGGTGGGCGAACATCGCTTCCTTTCGTGCTTTATCTAACGTCATAAGGCGTTCCATCAGGGAAGGGAGGAATGTTTTGCCGAGGGGTGGATAGGCACGTGGTTCGTAACCTAAGATCAACGAGAAGGGGGAACATTTGGTGACAGAGTGAATGGAAGAATTATGGACGAATTGCGCCATAGGAAGTAAATCCACCCAGGTTTCTGGATGATCTTGACAGAAGAGACGGAGGTAAGTCTCAATTTCTTGGTTCACTCGTTCGGATTCGCCATCGGTTTGTGGATGGTACGTCAAAGAGAGGGCAACGTCATACTGTAGGAGCCGCGCGAGTTCGCGAGCAAAGGTTGAAGCAAATTGGGGACCCCGGTCCGAGATCAATTTATCGTGGAGACCTACGTGTGGGAAGACGCGGGAGAAGAAGAGATGGGCGACGCCCGCCGCGTCGATGGTTTTTGCACAAGGGAGGAGAAAGACCCCCTTACTAAGCCCATGGTCGACCACGACCAAAATAGAATCAAAGCTGGCAGACAGGGGAAAACCGGAAACAAGGTCGACAGACAATTGTTGAAAAGGGCGGGAGGAAGAGGAGGAAAGGGGAGAGAGAGGGGGAACGGTGGGATGAGTATTAACTTTGCTCGACTGACAAAGGGGACAGCCGAGGACAAAGCGGTGGACATAGGAGGACAACCCGGGCCACCAATAATCACGTTGCAAAAGAGAGGTGGTGCGGAAAACGCCGCCGTGCCCGCCGGAGGGAGCAGAGTGAATAGAGGAGACGAGGTCGTGGCAGGCGGCCGGAGGGATATAGAGCCGGTGTCGATAGTAAAGACAACCACCGTCGAAGGACCAATCCGAGAGGAGAGAACGAGAGAAGAGAGGGAGACCATGATGGAGGAGGTCGTGGGCCGAAGTGACAAGGGGGTCGGAAGAGGAGGCCGAGGCGATCGACTGCTCGAGTGAGAGAGAAATACGGGTGAGAAAAAGGTCCAATGGGAGGAGGGTGACGTCGCAGTTGTCGCGCGCAGTATCGACGGTAGTGGATCGGGAAAGGGCGTCGGCTGGGCCCATGGCCGTGCCGGGATGAACGGAGAAATGGAGGTCAAAATCTTGGAGGAAGAGCATCCACCGGGCTTGACAGCGGGAAAGTCGTTGAGGTTGACGAAAGAAGGACAGGTTTTTGTGGTCAGTGATAACAGTGACCGGGTGACCTGTGCCTAGGAGATAATGTCGCCATTCCGTAAGCGCATGAATGACGGCCAGGAGCTCTCGATCATAAATGTCGTAGTTACGTTCCTGGGGGGAGAGCGTTTTCGACAAGTAACCACAAGGGTGGAGCTCCCCATTGACATCCGTCTGCATGAGGATGCCGCCGGTTGCAACAAGCGACGTGTCGGTCATAACGGTAAAAGGGCGAGTGAGATCCGGGAGAGCAAGAACTGGGGCTGAGAGGAAAACCCTTTTCAACCTATTGAACGCCTGCTCGCACTCCGGTGACCAAGTCCACGGTTGATCTTTTCGAGTGAGACGATGAAGAGGAGTGGCAAGTTGGGAAAAACTGGGTATGAACCGACAGTAGAAATTACAAAATCCTAGGAAGGAACGGATGCCTTTGACCGATTGCGGGGGAGACCACTGTTGGATCGCAGACAATTTGGTGGGATCCATGGTAACATGATTATGCGAGATAACCATTCCCAGGTATTCGATATCGCTGGCATCGAACGTACATTTTTCCAGCTTCAAATAGAGGGAATGCTGTCGAAGCCGGGAGAGGACGAGACGGGTGCAATGATGGTGGGTTGGCAAGTCGGAGGAGTGTATCAAAATGTCATCCATATAGATAATTACCCATCCTTCCGCCAGGTAATCTCGGAAGAGGTGATTCATCATGGCTTGGAATGTGGCGGGAGAGTTGCACAAACCAAAGAACATGACCGTTGGTTCGAACAGACCAAAGGGAGTGATAAAGGCAGCCTTCCATCGATCCGCTGGTTTGATGAGGACGTTGTTATATCCCCATCGTATATCAAATTTGGTGAATAACTTGGATCCTTTGAGTCGATCCATAAGGGTTGAAATGAGCGGGAGAGGATAGGCGTTCTTTACTGTGTGTTCGTTTAGGTAACGGTAGTCTTGATATGGACGGAGGTCACCCGTCTTCTTTTGCACGAAGAAGAAGGGTGATGCTTGTGGGGATTTCGATGGAACAATGCGACCCGTAGCAAGGTTCTCATCGAGGAATTTTCGGCAAGCATCGTGCTCTTGTGGTGTTAGGTGATAGATTTTTCCGACGCGAGGGACAAAGTGAGGTTTCAAAGTAATAGCATGATCAAAAGGTCGGGAAGGAGGAAGTTGTCCCATGTCTGGCTGTCCGAAGACGTCCGCAAAGGTTGAGAATTCATGTGGGAGGGGTTGCTCTTCTCGCTTTTGTTTCTGTGCGAGTTCAGTGGCAATGGTTGTTCGTTGTATTTGCTCGGTTGGACGATAACGCTTCTTCCAACGAGCCGCAATTTTATTATCTTCGTTCATGGCAAGGGAATATACAGCACAATTTTCTTGACAGTTTGACGTATGCTGAATTCGTTTGGGAAGGGGGAGCGTTACGATCCCGGTTTGCCAATCGATTGTGGGGTTCGCGGTTCGCAACCAGGGCATTCCCAGAATGAGTTGATCGTTTCCGAGTGCCAATACTAGGAAAGTCAAGGGTTTTACCCAGGGA
The DNA here is from genome assembly GCA_038088895.1 of Xerocomus potaroensis. Lineage (NCBI taxonomy): Eukaryota > Fungi > Basidiomycota > Agaricomycetes > Boletales > Boletaceae > Xerocomus > Xerocomus potaroensis. The sequence continues at coordinate 4,727 of JBBPJT010000949.1, forward strand.
CCAATTTTTGCGGCTATGTTAACACAATGGGTTATCTTTTTGGTTTTATTCCGAGTCCCGTCTACGTTGTGGGCTATTCGCGGGGTGGTTAATTCCGTGAGTGGAAGATGATTTCTCTCGGCAAACCGTTCATCAACGAAGTTTCCGGTTGCTCCGCTATCAATTAAAGCGAGGGCGTCAACTGGGGAAGATGAGCCGAATAAACGAATGGGGAGACGCATGGATGTCGATTCCTGTTGTTCGTTATGTACAGCGGCTACTATCTCAACGGGGAGAGAAGCGGTTGACTTCGCCTTCTCCCGTCTTAAAAATCCTTTCCTTTTATCTTTGCCAGTTCTACTCTGGCTACCTCCTCAGTTTCTGCATTGTTGTCGTAGCAAGCTTCCAGAACGTTATGAATTTGCTCCGCAGTGGTTCCTTTTTCGACCAAGCGGGAGATGAACAAATCTAATTTCATAGGTTCGGATCCAGCCGTTTGCTCGGTCTGAATGGCACGGATGGGTGTTGGGCAAGGGATACGAGACGGTCCGGGACCGTTTTCTCGTGGGGAGAATGAACGAGGTGTTCTTTGGAATGTTCCACCAGTGGTTTGCACTCTGGCTCGTTTATCAGGGTGATTACTGGCTCTACACCCGATCTTATGACAAATAAAGCAACGATTCTCTCGTAAGTGTTTTGCACGATTGGTTGGCGATAGAAAGACGGTGTCGACGTCCATGGCATTTGGGTCACGCCTATGCTGTCCGGTACCAAGACTTAACGATCCGCCTGCACGGATGGCGCGAATGCATTGCTGTTGTGCATGGAAACGAGAGGCGGCGGAAACCCACTCGTCAAGGGTTTCAGGTATGGCAGCCATAGATAGAATCATCTGGCTAAGCTGGGGATCTAAGCCCGCTGCAAAGGAGTCGATGAGGGTAAATTGGTCGGTAATGCCACTCCGCGCAGCATGGAGCTGGAAATCTGCAACAAAATTTTGAAACCCTTCCGCATGGTCACGGGTGTTCTGCTTCAGAGCGAGGAGTTTGCGACGTGCCTCCTCCTTAAAGTTAAACGGGTAAAACGTCTTATCAAAGTCTTTCATCATCAGCTCATAGGTTTTTTCTTCGTCAGGGATTGCTTCATCATTGAGACGGTGGTACCATTTTTCAGCAGACGGGATTCCTCGTCCCTTCGTCAGTTTGCTCAATGTTACTAGAATTTTGGGACCGTCAAAAACATAGTGGGCAGGATTCAACTTGAAGTATGCTGCCATAGCCTGTCCCCAGTGGACGGCGTCTTTCGTTTCTCCGAAGAAAGCGTCGGGGAGACCTGCTTTAGATTCTGGGGGAATGGGACCAGGGACGAAGGCTGGCACGAGGTCAGCGGGATCGTTCTGCGGTTGTTGCTGTTGGTTCATCTCGAGAGTCGCTTCAGGGGGTGGGGATGGGGAGAGTGCGGGAGAGAGGACGTTCTGGTAGAGGTTACTGTCCTCACTTTCGGAAGGGGTGGAATGAGTTGGGGAAGGAGGAGGAAAATATCGTGGTGGAATGGTTGGAGCGTTGGTAGCTCTCAACTAGTGAGAAGCTAGTTCTTTTGTTACGCTGAACGTAGCTTTTTGGAGGAAGCGAAGAGAAGAGACGATGGGAATTCCTAGTCAACTTCGGATTGACCTTAGGAATGACTCGGAAACTAGGAAGCTACGTGTTATTGCGTAGAACTAGCTTGCGTTACTAATACACGGCGTGGAGTATTTATACTACCCTACTGACGCACGGACCAACGTCTAAAAGGAGTCGTTGGGGTAGGGTCAAGGGTGATACGTGGGAAGAATGGGGGACACGAGGTCGTCAACAAATGACTAGACCTAGAAAGGAAATAAACGTCCGGCAGACTGGAAATGGGGAAGAAAAGACTACGATACGATAAAAGGAATAGTAGCATCAGAAGAAGAAAACAAACGAACATAGGGAGAGAAACACATGATCGTAACAAAACCCCCGAATTACCTGAAAAGTCACCGAATTTTCACACCGAATTTTTCAATCCCGAACGACATAATCGTAATCATCTGGTAAGTCCTGGTGAAGGACGGCTTCTTCCTCTTGTAGATATTGTGCACGAACCCGACGGGGGCAAAGTTCGCCCCAGACCATCGTTCTACATTCATCGCAGCTGTTTGGACAGCAACGGTATAAGGGGCATGGGAGCCCCCAATGCGATCCAGCACAGTAAGGACAAGTGCTGGCGGGGCAGTTAGCAAGGAGGTGGCCGGGGGCATAGGCATAACAAGAGGGGCATTGGTGGCGAGGACACCAGATCCCAAGATGCGTGTCTTGTTCGCCACACCATTCGCAATGCGAATGCCAATCTTCGTCATGGGGCTGAGCAGAAGAGGAGGCGAATAGATTGCTCATTTCGTCGACGGGGAAGGAACGAGGAGTGGGGGTGGGACGAGGTCGGAGATTGTATGCGGGGGAAGAGGGGAGGCTGAAGGGAGCTTAAACGGTCGCTTTCTTTTTTCCTTTCCCTTTCTTCTTGGTCCATTTCCCGGACGGAGTGGAGGATCGCGCAGAGGGAGGAGAGGGAGTGGGACGGTCACGTGGGATTTCCGGGAGTTTCGGCGGAGGTACAGGTAGGGGGGAAGGAGTAGGAGTTCACAAGGGAGGGGGAGATGGAGTCGGGGACGAGATATATCCCCCAGGCATCTCGGAGGGAACGAGCAGCTCGGCTGGAGCAGGTTTGTTTAAGGGATCAGCGGGAACGACAGCGAGGGGTGGTAGGGGGTACGACGTCACAGTGGTTATTCGGACCGGCATCTCTTGTTGCCGTAAATAGGCGAACCAGGAAGATGGATGCATTGCAACCAGGAAGGGTCGCACTATAGGACCAATGATGTCAAAGGGGAGGGAATTGACTATGTATCCAAACCCCAGTCGATATAGGAGGTCCAGTGTTTGCTGTCGTGCGCGTCCTAAACAAGTAATACTTTGTGCGGCTAAGAGAGGAGGGCGATCAGTGGGGAAGTTGGAGTTTAGTACAAGACGTAGGGTGGTGAGGGTATGGTAAAGGGTACACGCTTCTTCGACTGCTTGATCCATCACCTCCGACTCCATGGCTCGGGCGAAAAGAGGCGCGTCCTGAAGGACGGTGGAAAAGACAAGTTGGCGAGCGATGTCTGGAAGGAAGTTGACACGGATAGGGAAAACAGAAGGAATTAAGTGACCGGAGGAGATTGGACGAGGGGAGGAGGAAGAGTTGCGTGTCACGGGCATCGTGAAGGGAAGAGGAAAGAGGAGTGAGGGACGTTAGAGGGAACGATCTTGTTTATATTTTGCGAGAATGGTCCGTGCATGGGTCAAGTTCCGTTCTGGTTCCCATGTATTTTCAGACCAGGGATAACCCTTCCACTTGATAAGGAACTGTCTCCGCTGTTGGGTCCCTCGATGTCGTACAATCCGCTCTACTTTCCATTCTTCATCTCCGCCGATATCCAAAGGGGGTGGGCGTAATGTAGGTTTCCCAAACTCCACAGTCGTCCGATAAGGGGATAATAGCGAGGCGTGAAACACATTATGAATCTTCCATTGCTGCAGTAGACGTAATTGATATGCCACAGGGGATAGAACCTTTGTAATTTCAAATGGCCCTTCCTGTAATGGGTTTAATTTCCGCCAGGGAGAGCTTCGTTTCAGGTTCTTGGCTTCTAGCCACACCCTATCGCCGACTTTCCAGGGGCGGAACTTGCTCCGCAAGCGTTCTTTCATAAGTTGTTGCGCCATTTGGTGGGCGAACATCGCTTCGTTTCGTGCTTTATCTAACGTCGTAAGGCGTTCCGTCAGGGAAGGGAGGAATGTTTTGCCGAGGGGTGGATAGGCACGTGGTTCATAACCTAAAATCAACGAGAAGGGGGAACATTTGGTGACAGAGTGAACGGAAGAATTATGGACGAATTGCGCCATAGGGAGTAAATCCACCCAAGTTTCTGGATGATCTTGACAGAAGAGACAGAGATAGGTCTCAATTTCTTGGTTCACTCATTCGGATTCGCCGTCAGTTTGTGGATGGTACGCTGAAGAGAGGGCAACGTCATACTGTAGGAGCCACACTAGTTCGCGAGCAAAAGTTGAAGCAAATTGGGGACCCCGGTCTGAGATCAATTTATCGTGGAGACCTACGTGTGGGAAGATGCGGGAGAAGAAGAGATGGGCGACGCCTGCCGCGTCGATGGTTTTTGCACAAGGGAGGAGAAAGACCCCCTTACTAAGCCCATGGTCAACCACGACCAAAATGGAATCAAAGCCGGCGGACGGGGGAAAACCGGAAACAAGGTCGACAGACAATTGTTGAAAAGGGCGGGAGGAAGAGGAGGATAGTGGAGAGAGAGGGGGAACGGTGGGATGAGTATTAACCTTACTCGACTGACAAAGGGGACAACCGAGGACAAAGCGGCGGACGTAGGAAGACAACCCGGGCCACCAATAATCACGTTGTAAAAGAGAGGTGGTGCAGAAAACGCCGCCGTGCCCACCGGATGGAGCTGAGTGAACAGAGGAAACAAGGTCGTGACGGGCGGACGGAGGGATGTAGAGTCGGTGGCGATAGTAGAGACAGCCACTGTCGAAGGACCAATCCGAGAGAAGGGAACGAGAGAAGAGAGGGAGGCCACGACGGAGGAGGTCGCGAGCAGAAGTGACAAGGGGGTCCAAAGAGGAGGCAGAAGCGATAGACCGCTCGAGGGAGAGAGAAATATGGGCGAGGAAAAGGTCAGATGGGAGGAGAGTGACGTCGCAGTTGTCGCTAGTGGTATCGACGGTAGCGGATCGGGAAAGGGCATCAGCTGGGCCCATGGCCGTGCCAGGACGAACGGAGAAATGGAGATCAAAATCTTGGAGGAAGAGCATCCAACGGGCTTGACGGCGGGAAAGTCGTTGGGGTTGGCGAAAGAAGGATAGGTTTTTGTGATCAGTGATAACGGTGACCGGGTGACCAGTACCCAGGAGATAATGTCGCCATTCCGTAAGCGCATGAATGACGGCCAGGAGCTCTCGATCATAAATGTCGTAGTTGCGTTCCTGAGGGGAGAGCGTTTTAGACAAGTAACCACAAGGGTGTAGCTCTCCATTGTCATCCGTCTGCATGAGGATGCCGCCGGTTGCAACAAGCGACGCGTCGGTCATGACGGTGAAAGGGCGAGTGAGATCTGGGAGAGCTAGAACTGGGGCTGAGAGGAAAACCCGTTTCAACCGGTTGAACGCCTGCTCACACTCCGGTGACCAAGTCCAGGGTTGGTCTTTTCGAGTGAGGCGATGAAGAGGAGCGGCTAGTTGGGAAAAGCTGGGTATGAACCGACGGTAAAAATTACAAAATCCTAGGAAGGAACGGACGCCTTTGACCGATTGAGGGGGAGACCACTGTTGGATCGCGGATAGTTTGGTGGGATCCATAGTAACACGATTATGTGAGATAACCATTCCCAGGTATTCGATCTCGTTGGCATCGAACGTACATTTTTCCAACTTCAAATAGAGGGAATGTTGTCGAAGTCGCGAGAGGACGAGACAGGTGCGATGATGATGGGTCGGCAAGTGGGAGGAGTGTATCAAAATGTCGTCCATATAGATAATTACCCATCCTTCCGCCAAGTAATCTCGGAAGAGATGGTTCATCATAGCTTGGAATGTGGCAGGAGAGTTACATAAACCAAAGAACATAACTGTTGGTTCGAACAGACCAAAGGGAGTGATAAAGGCAGCCTTCCATCGATCTGTTGGTTTGATGAGGACGTTGTTATATCCCCATTGTACATCGAATTTAGTGAACAACTTGGATCCTTTGAGTCAATCCATAAGGGTTGAAATGAGAGGGAAAGGATAGGCGTTCTTTACTGTATGTTCGTTTAGATAACGATAGTCTTGACATGGACGAAGGTCACCCGTCTTCTTTTGCATGAAGAAGAAGGGTGATGCTTGTGGGGATTTCGATGGAACAATGCGACCTGTAGCAAGGTTCTCGTCGAGGAATTTTCAACAAGCGTCATGTTCTTGTGGTGTTAGGTGATAGATTTTGCCGACACGAGGGACAAAGTGGGGTTTCAGAGTAATAGCATGATCAAAAGGATGGGAAGGAGGAAGTTGTCCCACGCCTGGCTGTCCGAAGACGTCCGCAAAGGTTGAGAATTCTTGTGGGAGAGGTTGCTCTTCTCGCTTTTGTTTCTGTGCAAGCTCTGTGGCAATGGTTGTTCTTTGTATTTGCTCGGTTGGACGATAACGCTTCTTCCAACGAGCCGCAATCTTATTATCTTCGTTTGTGGCGAGGGAACGTACTGCATAATCTCCTTGGCAGCCCGACGTATGCTGAGTTTGTTTGGGAAGGGGAAGTGTTACGATTCCGGTTTGCCAATCGATTGTGGGGTTTGCGGTCCGTAACCAGGGCATTCCCAAAATGAGTCGATCGTTTCCGAGTGCCAATACTAGGAAAGTCAAGGGTTTTACCCAGGGACCAATTTTTATGGCTATGTTGACACAATTGGTTATCCTTTTGGTTTTATTCCGAGTCCCATCTACGTTATGGGCTATTCGCGGGATAGTTAATTTCGTAAGCGGGAGATGGTTTTTCTCGGCAAACCGTTCATCAACAAAATTTCCGGTTGCTCCGCTATCAATTAAAGCGAGGGTGTCAACTGGGGAAGATGAGCCGAATAAACGAATGGGGAGACGCATAGATGTCGATTCCTGTTGTTCATTATGTACAGCGGCTACTATCTCAATGGGGAGAGAAGTGGTTGACTTCGCCTTCTCCCGTCTTAAAAATCCTTTCCTTTTATCTTTGCCAGTTCTATTCTGGCTACCTCCTCGGTTTCTGCATTGTCGTCGTAGCAAGCTTCGAGAACATTATGAATTTGCTCCACGGTAGTTCCTTTTTCAACCAAGCGGGAGATGAATAGATCTAATTTTGTCGGTTCGGATCCGGCCGTCTGCTCGGTCTGAATGGCGCGGATGGGTGTCGGGCAAGGGATACGAGACGGTCCGGGACCGTTTTCTCGCTAGGGGAATGAACGAGGAGTTCTTTGCGACGTTCCACCAGTGGTTTGCACTCTGGCTCGTTTATCAGGGTGATTACTCACTCTACACCCGATCCTGTGACAAATAAAACAACGATTCTCTCATAAGTGTTTTGCACGATTGGTTGGCGATAGAAAGATGGCATCGACGTCCATGGCATTTGGATCTCGTCTGTGCTGTCCGGTGCCAAGGCTTAATGATCCGCCTGCATGGATGGCACGAATACGTTGCTGTTGCGCATGGAAACGAGAGGCGGCGGAAACCCACTCGTCAAGGGTTTCCGGTATGGCAGCCATAGATAGAATCATCTGGCTAAGCTGGGGATCCAAGCCCACTGCAAAGGAGTCAATGAGGGTGAATTGGTCGGTAATGCCGCTCCGCGCAGCATGGAGCTGGAAATCTGCAACAAAATTTTGAAATCCTTCCGCATGGTCGCGGGTATTCTGTTTCAGAGCTAGGAGTTTGCGACGTGCTTCCTCCTTAAAGTTGAACGGGTAAAACGTTTTATCGAAGTCTTTCATCATCAGTTCATAGGTCTTTTCGTCGTCAGGGATGGTTTCATCATTAAGACGGTGGTACCATTTTTCAGCAAACGGGATTCCTCGTCCCTTCGTCAGTTTGCTCAACGTTACTAGAATTTTGGGACCGTCAAACACATAGTGGGCAGGGTTCAACTTGAAGTATGCTGCCATGGCCTGTCCCCAACTGACGGCATCTTTCGTTTCTCCAGAGAAAGCGTCGGGGAGACCTGCTTTGGATTCTGGGGGGATAGGACCGGGGACGAAGGCTGGCACGAGGTCAGCGGGATCGTTCTGTGGTTGTTGCTGTTGGTTCATCTCGAGAGTCGCTTCAGGGGGTGGGGAGAGTGTGGGAGGAGAGAGGACGTTCTGATAGAGGTTACTGTCCTCACTTTCGGAAGGGGTGGAATGAGTAGGGGAAGGAGGAGGGAAATATCGCGGTGGAATGGTTGGAGCGTTGGTAGCTCTCAACTAGTGAGAAGCTAGTTCTTTTGTTACGCTGAACGTAGCTTTGGATGAAGCGAGAGGAAAAGACGATGGGAATTCCTAGTCAACTTCGGATTGACCTTAGGAATGACTCGGAAACTAGGAAGCTACGTGTTATTGCATAGAACTAGCTTGCGTTACTAATACACGGCGTGGAGTATTTATACTACCCTACTGACG